>JBBPCS010068153.1:0-16847 GCA_037974645.1 Hollardia meadi
TATATATATATATATATATATATATATATATATATATATATATATATATATATATATATATATATATATATATAAACTAATTCAGAGCAGCATGTCCTGAAGCCCTGCAGCATCTAGGGTGAAGTGTCCTGATTCAATTTTTTGTCTTTGCCCTTGAGAGACTGTGCATGCATGTCACTGGCAGCAACACTTTTTATTCGGTCAGGCTGACAGCACAGCAAGCGGAGGGAGGGAGCGGCCTGTTTAGAGAATTTTACTGCCACATTTGTTTGTAGAGATGATTGGATAAGGCAGGGAATCCTCTAATGGTTTAAATGTCAACTGGTCAATAAAAGCCTGGCATCCTGTCACTTCTCATTTGTACTGAGACAGAGGATGCTATTAAAAATTGAAACTAAAATTACCGACCTGACATTTCCTCATTTACTCACTGTTGTTTCTCTTGTCAATTTTCCACTTTAAGTAGCCATGAATCAGCTCCCTTTACAGTTGCCTGAAAATTCGGATATTCTGAGAATTCTCATATATTTCCACCAGAAACCCAGGATGGAATTTATTTTTAAATAATGCTACACGTCAGACTGCATATTTCTTATATCCTTACTGAATCAGTTGGTTAAGTGGGATGATCAACAGCATTTCAATTTGGATTCATGCATTCACACATGAATCCAGATCTGGTGAGAATGTGCACGGATGCATCTAAATTAAAGGTTGAAGAAGACGTTTTGGGCTTAAACCAAACCTTCAAACCATCATAGTACAGGTTTACTGTTGAACAGTTTTTCCTGCCGATAGGAGCATCAGGTGGTTGGTTAGCAGCGCAGCGTTTTTACGGGTTGTCAGTGAACGCACTGATCATCATGTAAAGCGTGCAACGACAAAACGCGAGTTCTGGTGTCCGATTTGGCGCAAAGTAGAGCAGCTAACTTTCATGTAGCGCTAGAAATGAATACTCACGGAGCCGTGCTGACACCGAGCTACGAATGTGAGAGTGCTACCGGTCTTACGTCTAATCTCAGCAGGAATGTAGATATGTATTATAAAGGTATTTCCCAAAATGTCAAACTAATGCTTCAAAACAGTGCTCAGCTGATGCTTGTAGAAAGGTCCATGAGGGCTGTGGTTGCCTGCAATAAAAGCATAGAATTTTGAGAACATTTTAAGTTGGGACTTGAAAAAAATAAAGTAGAAAATATTGAATATTCTTAATTTTCACTTTCAGACAGACATGCTCCTAGAAAGCATTTATGATCACATTTTCAGGTATGTTTTCTATTTCAGTAATATTTTTTTTTATTTGTGTGCAATATGTTATAACAGCACTACCTGTGGGCATACAAGAAATAGTTTGTCGATTTTCAGAATGAAGGTGCTAACTGAGATGTGATAGAACATTAGGCCTTTCTCTGCAACAAGGAAGGCATCTATGCAGAATTCATAAAACTCTTATGGGATTCCCGAATAGACGCCGCTACACAAGCAAGATTAAAACTGCCATTCATCTGATAAGAAGAGCGTAGAGTCTTTCATTCCCAGCCTTTCCTCCGAGGAGTTTGCTTTTTCTGTGCAGCGCTCAAAATGGTAACAGTGAATATGTTAGAGAGTTCAAATCAGAAAAAAAAATAATCCAGGCCATGAACATTCAGGCAGGCTCTCTGCTATCTACTCTCAGGATTAAATCAATGAATACAAGTAAACAAACAAACAAACCGGAGAGATTTCGGCACAAGCAAGAAAGCAGCTTGTGTCTTCTGTTAATGAGCCAACCCAAGACGGGCTGCAAATATAACTGCTCTGCTGCCTGGTTACAGTCAACAGACCCAATTCCGTCTGTGACTCTAGAGACAATGGCTCTTTTGTTGAAAGAAAAAAAAATGACAGAAAGATGAGTTTTCCACTAAAATCCACCACCAACCTCGCTCAACCCACCTGCAGACTTTTTTGCTCTTCAGCTTTATTCAGTGTTGCTCACTGCATCATCTGGCTTGGTTTTGCACTCAGCAATAGGTACTAAATGTTAACTGTTTACTTACTAAATATCTACTAAATGAAACTTAACTAGCTTTAATAATTGTCTACTTTTTTACTTTTCTGAGATGTGCAGCATCTCAAGCCTATTTTGATCCCCTCATTGGAGATCGCTTAAAAAATACCTTCACTTTGCAAATTCAGAAAGGATTATAGAATTACTAGTTCATCTTCTTCTCTGGCGATTTTATTTACATTGATCCAATGTATGCGTGTGCTGTTGCCAGTTTTCTCATCAGTTCAGACAAATCAGAGTTGATGCCCCTTGAGTACTGATGAAACATCTGCTCACTACACAGAAGTCTGCTTAGGTGCACTTCTGCCTGTAGTGTTGGCATTATTAGTTGCAATAATGTTTTTCAGAGCATGCAAGCACAGCTGTACACCATATCTCAAAACAGCAAGGCACAGTTCACTGCGGCTGCCATATTTGTCTGTTTGAAAGATGTGTCCTTGCATATGCAATCCTTTATTAGTTTTCAGCTATCAGCGACACTATAAGTAGCATCACTACTGAAAACAAAGTCTTTGCATAAATCATCCCCGGTGACAATCTGTTGAATGGTTGGAATTTCAAATGTCTGTGTTTTTCAACATTAACGATTATGTGAACTTCCACCGTAAAAAAAAACTCTGAAGCCTCAGTGTCCAATGTGAAATGCAAACTTTCCCAATTAGCTTCTGTATCATACAGCAACAACTTGCCTAGTCGATGGTTCACAGGATCTGCTTGTTTGGCCATGTGTGACCTGTCAAAACAAAATGTTTTAGCGTACATCACGGCCGCTGTTGGAGGTTGGAAGTAGTTCCCAGTCTCTCTTCTCATCTTCATTACCCTCTGAGAGGATGGGAATTAGTCTGTCCTCATGCATACTTGGCATAAAGAGAAAACCCATGTAAAATTTTAATTGGTGTGTTACAAGTGAATTTGCCATAATGATCAAAATGGAACTAATGTTATCAGACATTTTGTGATGTTTCAAAAATGAATTGCTGCTGTGCAACTTCCGCAAAAAAGGGTTTGGTGACGTTCATGTCGACAGCACTCGTATATTAGCCTGCATCTGATAATTTACCATAAACATGAGCACTTATTTACCCTTAATGCATGTGTTACAGGATTTTTTTCAAGATTAATGTCAACATTTCAAATGAATAATTTAAAAATAACTTCCTATCCCAGCTTGGCCTGAATAGATTCGCCCTCTTTCCTTTGCCTTTGTCCTCCGAATGTAATTCAATTTCTCACATTGTAGGACAGTATTCCAATGCTCTTAAGACAGTTAAGAGTCCATAAAATCGTAAGATAACTTCATCACATTGGGGGTCAGCTAGACAATTTCATTGTTAATCAACCGATAGTAATATTCTGATAAATAATCCAATAATAATTATTAGCCAGACTTAAATTACCCAGATCCAGGGTATGATAAGAAGCAGATGAAAGTATGGGCATTCATTTTTCCTGGAGGTGTGCCACGTGTGTTAGTCCAATAAATCAAGATGGCTTTCAGTATGTATCACGATCATCAAGTTCAAGGTCCTCACAAAGACTGTTCCCTGGGGCATTGCCGTGACCAGCTTTACTAATCCTAACCCTAACCCTTTACATCCAGACACTTCTCTGGGCCCGAGCTCATCTGAGATGGACTGACACAAAGTGGAAAAGTGTCCTTTGAGCCCACATTTCAAATAGTTTTTGGAAATCATGGACGTCGTGTCCTTCGGGCTAAAGAGGAGAAGGACCATCCAGATTGTTACCAGCGCAAAATTCAAAAGCCAGCATCTGTGATGGTATGGGGATGTGTTAGTGCCCATGGCATGGGTAACGTGCACATCTGTGACGACACCATTAATGCTGAAAGGTACATACAGGTCATCCTGTATCCTGTACATCCAAATGACGTCTTTTTCAGGGACATTCCTGCTTATTCCAGCAGGACAATGAAGCCACATTCTGCGCATTACAACAGCGTGGCTTCGGTAAAAGAGTGCGGGTACTAGACTGGCCTGCCTGCAGTCCAGACCTGTCCCCCATTGAAAATGTGTGGCGCATTATGAAGCGCAAAATACGACAACGGAGACCTCGGAATGCTGAGCAACTGAAGTCATATATCAAGCAAGAATGGGACAGAATTCCACTTTGAAAACTTCAACAATGAGTGTCCTCTCTTCCCAAATGCTTACTGAGTGTTGTTAAAAGAGAAGGTGATGTAACATACTGGTAAAAATGCTCCTGTCCCAATTTTTTGCAGGCATCAAATTCAGAATGGCCGTATATTTATAAAAAAACAATAAAGTTTATCAGGTTGAACATTAAATATCTCGTCTTTGTACTGTATTCATTTATATTTAGGTTAAAAAGGGTTTGCAAATCATTGCATTCTGTTATTATTGACATTTTACATGATGTCCGAACTTTTTTGGAATTGGGGTTGTAAGTATAATTTTACACAAATAGTAATATTAGTTATGCAGGCGTTTTTTTATTTATTTATTTTTACCAGTGAAATAGTCATAAGCAGACAAAAACTGCCTGAATTCTTAATCTATTGTCTTAGTGTTATCTAGTATTATCTTATCATACTCTGTCCTGCTCACAACTTTTGCAGCGCTGGTGTAGAATTTTTTTTCCTGTAAAAGAAAGAAAAGGAGATTGATAAATCATCTTTATGTGTGGAATCTGTTCATTTTCGTCAGAGATGGGTAAAAAAAAACAAGACACGGTGACAAGTTAGCTACTTGAAGATTTGAATGTCCTTTATGATTTTTAAATCTAGAAGAGTGGCAGTTTGCGGAATCATATTTTATAATGAATGGCCTGTCATATCAAGAAAAACGCACACTAGCGCTAAAGATTGAGATGACGGTGAAAAGGTGGTTTACGCCTTTATCATCAGCGTAGTAAGTGTGGGAATGTAAAATGACAGCGAAAATTGCTGGCAATAATTCAACTGAGATGCAATCTCAGTGTTCACTACATTGACTCAAAATGCCGAAGCAGTCATTGTTTGCTATTAAAATCCACGAGGCTGTCACTTCAGGCTCCGCACAGCAATAGACTTTTTTTTTTATCGGAGAAGGCGAGTGTAGCTGAATTCCCAAGCCTGCCTCTCCTTCTAGCAGCCGACCTTGAACGGAGCATAGTGATGAGCAATTAGAGCAGTCAGACATGGTAAGCTGAATGGAGCACAATCAGGAAACTTTCATTTGCAAATCAACTTTATTAATTAGCAGAACAAATTAAGACATTCAACTACAGTAGAAAAGCTCAAAGTGAGAAGATTTGCCTCCCTCGTAGGTGTAATCAGCACCACTTTTCTTTACAAAGAAAATTCTTTGTTTCGGAGCAGGAACTCTCTAAAAACGAGTGCGCTTTAAAAGCTTCCAGACTGTCATCTTTAATATCTGCACTGTAAAGGAGAGATTTGATTTGCATTTGAAGGAAAGGGAACATTAAAGGTTCATGAATTCAATTTTTAAATGGACGCTTTCTTTGTTGCACTTGCTGTTATGCAGATCCTCTGCGTGAGACCGGGTAAAATTCAAAAACAAAAGTGCAGCACATTCCTAATAGGCAGGAGGAGGTGGGGGGGTGGAGTAAACAGTTTTCTGGGTTACATTGTGCTCTGTGTGTTTTAAGCAAAATGAAACGGGGACTTCTGAACCTTCCACTGTGCTTTATTAACTGGAAATGCCTGCATTATGCCGTTTCATTAAAAAATGTTGTGACCGAGGAACCGAGCTGAGGACTGAGAGAATAATTAAGATTCAAAAGGGTGCGTGCACTTTGTCATTGCAACACACGATTGCTGTAAACTCATCAATGAGTTCGTAAAGTTCAAATCAAATGTACTGGTAAATTGCATTTAAATTGGAAGTAATAATTAATTGCGGAAGAGAATTTCACATGAAAGTAACTCGTGAAAATCAGCTACTATATAATAAACACATATGCATTCAGAGAACACTGTGCCCTATATGTATGTCTCCATACAGGGACTGCAGGGATGTTACACAACCCTCTTGTAACCCACAATTTCATGAGTACCATGATGACTCACACAGGCCAATTCAAAGCAGAGATCACTGTGCTTTATGGCACAGCATATGCCAGGAGATTAGTATACCTGCACTTTGTATTAGAAAGCTTATGGAGCAGTCTTTGTATTAATTCCCTGCTGCAATCATCATATTAGGTTCGATATTAATCCCAGCAGAAACGCAGCGTGGCATAGAGAGGCTTTCCTCAGAGGGTGTGGAGAAAAGGACCGTGGTCGACATGAGAGAAGTATCATGACTGCGAGACATTCAGAGAGAGTGAAAGATTCATTTCACATCAGTCCCACTTGATTTGAACATGTAGGCTTTATTTCCTGAAGTTATTGTAGCGCATTTGTGGTTTCTGTGCTGTGAAGTTGAGTCGGGGAAGCAACTCTGATGTGCTTTCCGCTGACTGGATGGAAAGAGAGGTGCCTGCCTAAGGTGGATTCACTGCAATGCTGCTGAAATTAGCATCGGCGTTAATTTATTTATGAGTAAACGAGCAAAGAAACCTAATACACAGCCTTAAGAATAATCTCCCCGGGTACAAGGAAAGGTGGTGTGCCTCTTTATTTTGGAGAGGCTCATAAATAAGATATTTTCTGAGGGGGGAAAAATGTGGTTACATGTAAGTTCAGTGAGTTTATTCATACAAAAGTTTTGGTCATAGTCTGCACAGAGGGTGAGAATTTTCATCCAGATATTTCCACAAAAGGGGAAGTCGAGCTGTATTTTATTTATATATATATATATATATATATATATATATATAATCTTCTCTTCTGAGAGGAAAAATGTCAGGTGATGGTTATATTCCTCCTTATGGAACGGGAAACTACTCAAAGTGAACGTGGCATATTTATCTAAGTGCTATTCTGCAAAAGGACGTTACGGAGGATATTATATTGAAAGAGGGAACATTTATATGAAACATGGCCTATCAGTGTAATAGGATGGATGAGTATGTCATGCTGGTATTAAGGTAGTTTCATGTCATCTGGTATAAGGCTAACACAGTTAAGCTAAGAGCCCCATTTCTCTCCACCAGGCTCGAGCTAAAACGCTAGAGGTGATTCCTGGCTGCTCTCCTGTGGTCAATTAGGAAAGCCATCAGGGTTTGTCTTCATCTCAGGTCGACTCAATAGTTCGTCTTACCTTGCAATTCTTGAGATAGGAATTTTATCATCTGGCTGTTCTGCATATTTATAGAGCTTCTCAAATACAGCTGGCATAAAATTAATAGATTGCATGGGCTGGGAGTGTGCACTGTGCTGCAAAGGTGATGACTAGGACACCTCTCTCTGTCTCTTTCATCCAAATCCCTCTTTGCTCTCCCAGCCTCGGCCACCTAACACATTCATACAAAAATCTCACGGTGTGTCCATTTTAAAGATGCCGCACAAACGCACCCCATGAAAATGTAACAAATGGAATCTGCATTGTAGACACACGCCACGTCTCAAGAGGCTCTGGACCTAAACAGCACAACTCTGAAGCGCACAGTTTCTTGGAAAACCCTGCAGCAGCTCCATTTCTTTTGGCAGCGGAGGAAGGTGTGAACTTCACACAGGATAATGATACAGCCTTGGTTGAGAGCTTATCACGGGGAGTTACTCGTGACAGCCAGGCTGACCCTCTCCACTAATTGAAAGTTGGGCTCGAAAAGAATGAGCCTTGTTAAATTTGATTTAAGCTTCATCTCCAAGTAAAGCAGAAACAGGCCTTTGGAGGTTTTATGTGTAGAATTGTGACACACGCTCAACAAGAACAAAGAAATGTTTCATGGCGAGTTTAGCTGGCAACAAATCTTTCATTAAAATGACAATAAAGCAGCCTGCAAAAAAAAAATTAAAAAAAATCAATTTGTCATTACAGCACATTCAAAGCTTTAAAAAAGGGGACTTTGTGCTATGTGACTGTCCTTGTCCGGTCTGAGGAACAACATGCAAATCAATAGCAACCATTAAACTGGCAACCAAGAGCACTGTCATCCTCTTTTGAATCATCGTCTGTGGCTTGCTTAATAAGAGTTCACCAGATGGACGTATAGCGGGTCCGTGCTTGTTAGCTTCTTCTTACATGACACGGTCCTGACAGTGTGCACGATTCTTTGAGCTATATTTAAACATTTTCCGCATTCTGTAGATCTCTGTCTCTCTCTCTGTAACTGTGCACCATCATAAAGTCTCCTGATACGTTGTTTTTATCTGACGGATGGGAATGATGTCCGATGTGTCAGTAGAAACCGTTTTGACCAGCGGATACTATGTGCTTTAACAGTTGATTGTAATGAATATGGCACAGGGACTGTGTGACTGTGTGAGCAGTTTGTCAATCAAGAAGATGGCAGTGTTGTAATTTAGTATCTTTAGTGAACACAGTGGAGGCAAGATCAGAGAGGAAAATATGTGGAAATATTTGTGTTGTATTGGCGAGAGAGATAGAGAGAGAGAGAGAGATTCCAATAAACGTATTGATTAAATAATTAACAGGTTTTACGATAAATATTTAATGACAGAACTTGTATTCTGATTCTACTCATTAGCCTACTAATACTAATTACAATAACTACAAATATCTTTAACGTCACAATTCAAAATTAATTAAACAGTTTTTGTGGTACACATATGTCAATTTTTGAATGTAAGTAAGATGCCAGAGTGCATAAAAAAAGCATAAAAATAGAGCTGTTTCTTTTCTCTTTTTTTTATTTCCTCCCCAGAGACCCCCTTACAGAGGTCTGGGCCAAGCACTGAGTGTCCTCAATTCCATGTCCTAGAAACACCCCTGCTAATGCCATCATTTACAAGTGAGTGTGGATGTGGAGTAGGTGGTAAATATTGCCTGCGACCTCAGACACCCCGAGTCAAACAGAGCCCCCCGCAGAGGAATACATCATCAGCTATCGCTACCACTTTATCCTGCAGCCGACTCTGGGTGCAGGAGGTCGATTCACGCGTGGGAAATCCACAGTGAATCTTAAATAGTCACTGATAGCGCTCCAGTTGGTAAACCTCTATCACAAACCGGAATTGATTGTAAGTCTTGTGCTGATGCAAATCGCCGTGCAGCTATGAATGTTTGATAAATGGCGGGTCAGCGCTGAAAGCAGGGTGAAGAGTTCAGAGGTTTAATTTGCAGTGAGATTCTGCGGGCCATGGCCGAAAGGTCTGTCTGTCTACGATCATCGATTGGCAACAACATATTTATGTGTTTATTGATGTGCCAAAGCAGGTATAAATATCAGATATAACCAGATGATAAAATAGAGATCAGTGATGAATTAATTTTCTTCTCCTCTTACAAACAAACATGTGCAGTGACCACTTTTACATAATCATGTCTTCGTATTTGCAATATGTCCGCTCATCTCTTTCAACCTGATATATGATGTCTATCACAGTATACATCCTGTACTTCCACACTGGCAAGACTTTAAGGTTACTTGATCAAGGAGATAGCTTTTTTTAATATTCAAAAAGAGTTGCTGGGACTGACGGATTCAGAGTGGCCTTCCTAAATCTGCTACTGTCCAGTTCACTGCATGAAGATTAATGCTGTGTGCATGACACTGTTGCGAGTTAAGGGGAAAAGACAACTCGGCTCCACCCAGAGGTTTGTATTTTACGCCCCTGGCCAGAGGAAAGAGTTGGGTGGTTAAGTGGCTTGTCAAATAAGCCTGAAAAATGCTTTGCAGTTTTATATCCTGAGACTTTAATACAGGAAACATCCTGTTCTTACACAAACTCCACTATTAGTCAGTTATCACTTGCTTTATATCATCCGTTATGATACCGCCAGGACTCCGACGCTAAGTGCAATCAGTCGGCGTGTTTTAAACGCTGAAGACATGCAAATGATAATTCTCATTATTCAGTTCAGAATCCATTGAAGCTCAATTTTCACATTCTTGTACCAAAGCTGATGTGAAGAACTGACTTTTACTGGGTTGATAAGACGTGAAGGAGAATAGAGGACAACTTGAGTATAGTTCCTACATCGAATGTTATGTTACTGGTGGAACCAGTGCAAATGTGCGAAACACAGAGAGCGAATTTTTCCTCCACATCGCTCACAGCTCATCTGACGACGCCATGGAAACAATTAGAGACACATCAGCACTGTCGGAGCCACCGGAGGGAGCCGGTTGGAGCAAATTAGAATGGTCTCCCCTCTGTTTCGCGCTGTCTTTCTCATGCAAAGACGAGAAATTAGGAGCCCATCTATCAATTGATCGATGGGTGAGATGCGCTGATTACACCGGAGCAGACCATCATTATGTCTTTATGGAATTTTGGCAAATTCAGTGAAGTAAAAGTGTCATATTACAGATAGAAAATTAAACATTGAGCTCCACACTGCCAGTTCCCTTTACTTACTCATACCCCTGTGGGCTGCCTGAGTCAAAGTGATTTTGGACGTCTTGTGGTGCAAAGTAGGAACTGTTTGTTTGCTGTGGGATGAAACCCTTGCGACATGTGAGAAACTTCAGAAAGAGATGATTGATATGGACACAGTGTCCAGTCACTCAGAGTGTCCCTGTGCTCACCCACATCATTCCCCGTGCTTCAAACTTGCATGAACACAAGGTGGGATCAACTGGAAGAAAATTATGAATATGATAAAAGTAAGTTTCAACAATTTTCATGTGTTCCCTATTTTTTAAATTCAAGGCTTATGCTGTACGTGTAAAATTTTCTTTGGTCACCATTGAGCCCCAGATACTACAGATATGTGTTCCACAGTCGAGAATAAATCCCCATTCTCTGTTATACTAAATTGCAGACCTACATTTTTCAAAGATATAACATAATTAAAAGTACACAAAGAAATGTGAATGAAGTTATAAATAGGTTAAATACTGGTGTCTTTGGTTTTTAATATGTTCCTCTGTATAGGCCTGGTAAAATGAAGCACTGGTACATACCACAGCATATACAGAACATGCGGTATATGTGATGTTACACAAGTGTTGTACATAACTTTGAATACAGGGAAATCTAATGCCATCAGTGTTATTCTTGACCCGTTTGAACAGGTCTTATTATTTCTTGTATATTATGAGAGAAACAGTCCCAGTGGCAACAGTGGGGGGGGGGTGAAAAACGTGCATATACAATATACCCGCTGTATTATGGATTGAGTTTTGGAGCCTTTAAAGTGTTGTGTTTGAGCATGCTAGTTGTTTTTTAAAAGGTCACTGATTCTAATGACATTTCTGAGAGGTTTTGTAATGGGGCCAAGCGATGCATGGCGAGCACTCCACCACACACACTGCAAAAACACGGCGACACCCGGAGTAGAACATGTCTACTAATTGATGCCAGCCAAGGGGGCAAATCCATCTGTATTGTATGTCTGTATTTGTGTTTGTTCTGTACCTCGCTCACTTTGTTCTTGTCGCACACCTCATTTCCCAAACGTTTTACGCAGAAAGAGACACTTATGGACATCTCATCAGGTCTGAACAATATGTTTAACTCCAGTTAATTACTGCCTCCGCTTTTCAATGCAGTCAAATTTTGTGAGATTGCAGGTGTGGCTTTAATTGTAATTCGTGGGTCTTGTGATTGTTTTCAGTATAACAAGGATATAGTTTTGGACAAATCCCGATGTCTACAGCCATGCTCGTGGCTCTGTAAATGTTAACGTCAGCATGCTAACATTTCCACAATGACGGTGCTAACATGCTGATATTAAGCAGGTATAATGGTTACCATTCACCACCATCATTGCGTGTTAGCATGCTAACATTTGCTTTTTAATACCAAACACAAAGTACAGCCAAGGTGGGCACAAATATCATAAAACCAAATTACAGTTTTGCTGTTAGCATAGCTCATGGCAAAAAAATATTTAAAATATTTAATTAAAAAAAAAATACTTGAAATAGTAATGACATCAAGGCATGAAAAGGAAACTCCTGCTGTTATTAATTTTTGTTTATTTTTGTGTAAGATATAAAATAAAAAATAAGTATAATCACCAAATACCTTACAGAGCTATAATGGTTAAGTTTATTAGCATTTTTTAACATAGAGAAAAGACATTTCTTTTCTTGCCTGATGCTGCATGTTTTCACAATTACAAAATCATCCCGGCAAAATCAATAAAAACATGAATAAAGATTACCCAACCCTGATGAACCAGCAAATGGCCATTCTCATCAAGAGAACCGCACATTACCGCCGCGAACGGGAATCCCCTGATAGTTTTCCAATGAATAACAAGTCTTTATGACCCGTGGCATTCAATTTCATGACTAGACACTTAAAGAAAACTCGGGATGCACTTTTGACATGTACGTGTTGGACCAGCACTTAAGGACACAGAGGCCGTTTCAGTCTATGCATGAATGAACACATCATTATTATCCCATGAGTGGCTGAGCAATGCTCTCACTGTCACCTAACTACTTTCTCACCTCGTTTGCATTCCAAGAGCAAGACTTTCCTATTAGGGGAAGTTAATAACTTGCTAATACTCTGAAATTTCAACCTCAGCAAAAGGCCGCTCAGCACTTTAAATGCACCAACATGTCTTGAATGAAGCCTGCAAGCACTTGGAGTGCACTCGGCCAACGTCTGAGCCTTTCCACATTCCTCTATAATCTGCAAAGTTTGATTAACTGTAATTAATACTTGATTCTTGCTGCCAAGTGAAGGGTACAGAGTAATTTCATCAACTTTAGTACAAAGCAGTGATAAAATGAACTCTGTATTTCCTTTCTCAATGGAGCCATTCGCTTTTTATAAGTCACTGTTGGTGGGGATATGGGAGGCGATTCAAAGTCCTTTTACTCAGTGAGGTGGCCTATAAAGTTGCATGTCTCCTACACAGTGACAGTGGGGAGATAAAAAAGAGCCTGTGACCTTTTATATGGACAGACATGGTCTAACTGATCAATTGGGAAGAAAAAGACATAGAGCGGGCAAGGACTGCTGCACTCCCTGCTCCGGGGAACACGCACGCACGCACACACGCATCTTTACCACCCACTAAACCTGTCAGTCACAGCCTGCTCTCCTCCAACAACGGTACTGTAACTGAAAGGCCACACACCACAGGAGAGCGCAGCAGAGTTTAGACACAGTATGTGACGTCTAAATTAGAATCACAGCCCATCCAAAACTACATGTACAGTACTGTTCTATAAGCACAGACAGAGCCCTCTACTGGACTCTATGGGTAATGCTCTCCTCCAATCACTATCACGTGTTCGTTCACCCATTGAAATTTGCATGAATGTAGCCGGCCAATCAGGACAAGCCTGCTCCAATATGTGCAAGCCCCAACCTATATAAGGCTGTGAAACGTAAGGTTACGCTATTGTAACCCTTGTTCTATAAGGACAGACAGAGCCCTCTACTGGACTCTATGGGGATTACTCTCCTCCAACCACGATCACGTGTTCACCCACTGAAAAATTGTATAAATGTAGCTGGCCAACCAGGACGAGCCTTCCTGTGCTTATAGAACAAAGGCTACAATAACGTAACCTTACGTTATACCCCACACAGGCTCCACCCTCTACTGGACTCTATGGGTACAGTGGGTGGAGCCCGATAGATGACCGCCCTTCTGCGACCAAAATCGGCGAATTTGAAGTATGTGTATAACAGATTTTAACCCAAACCATCCCATGAGATCATGTTGTGCCAAACATACTGGCAATAATGCTGTTTTTGATTCAACATGGAAACCTCGTGGAATTGCATTTTATATTGAAGATGTGGGTTCCTAATTGGCGTGCAAGAAAGTTAAATAATTCTAAACACTTTTTAAAATTAGTTTATTACCACATATAATTAGGTAAAATTCACTTTCTTAAATTTTTTTTTTCAAATAATTTCAAAGAGGAGACTACAGAACAATTATTTCCCCTGTGAAGAATGACTAAAGAGGATATGAGAAGGAAGTTAATAAAATGATACAGGTCATTGGTATTATCCTCGTAAAATGTCAATTTACACACTCATTGTGACTTCACAAAGGTTTTTCTCATAGCGGTGCTGCTTTATTATGAGGACAGGATTTATTAGGCAGAAAGATATAACAATGGGGGGGGGGGATCCACAGTGGAGGTTTGAATTATTAAACTTCAAGCTGCTTCTTTGTCTCTGTCTGTTAGTACTGACAAATGTTTATATCACGACACACAACTGAAAGCAAGACTTACAAATGCATACGGATACAGAATTTTGTTTTGTAAGGATTTTTAATTATATTGCATTAAACTGAAACTGAACCTTTTTGTTAAAAAATTTTGCTGTATTTTGTTAAATCATTGGAGGGTGCGTCAGTATTGATAAATCTTAATAGAGGGTGTATAAAATGTAAATGTTTACTTTACATTACAGGCTTCTCTTCTCTGGAAAACCTGTATCGTTGGAAAAATGTTGCCAGCATAGAGATTTCTCCACTACTGGTGAAGAAACAGTATTGTATTTCATGTCTTCATCTTTTAGACCACAGCTCACTCACTCAGCTGAACTTCAGACAGGGTTTTAATTCTATACTGCACGTATCAAACTGCTTTCCCAAAGTAAAATACTTTGGGAAACAAATGGGCAGTGGACATTTGAAAAATCTCCAAATTCCACACAAAAAGTCAACCAAATCCACTTGTCAGGTGATTCAGACATGCAGTTTTGACAACTTTTCCCATAAATGGAAAAAAAAGTTAACGTTCATTCACGTGGAATGAAAACATATATTTCTAAAATCAAAATGAAAAACAATCATATATTTCCTCTTATCCATGGTGCTATTTATCCATCTAATTGTTTTGGTGTGAGTTACCGATATTGTCTGAATGACGTCTGCCGTCTTTTGAATATAATGGAACTCGATGGCACTTGCTTGTGCTCAGAGCACCCACGAAAAACAAAAAACAAAACAAACATTTGAAAACATCATCAAGCAATGTTTCTTTCCAGAAATCATGGTTACTCAACATAATCCACAGACCTTGTTGTGAGCAGTTTAATGTAGGAACTCCATGAAGTGTGCATATGCTCATGGATGAGAGGCAAGCTAACTAAGCTAGCTAACAGTACAACTCAGTCCAGGAGGATGCCAGTTATGTTTACGCAAATCTGCATATGCACTGAAAGCTCAGTCTACACATTACCAAGCTTTATTATCATGTATACCAAGCTTTAGACATAAATGTCTGCCAAATCAATAATTTACATAGATACAGAAGTCTACCATTGGAACTGGCCTTTTCAGGTTTTTTGTAAATGTAATGCATTTAACTATTACACCTTTTACAGCCAACAGTCTACACTTTAATGCATATTGATTGAAAGGTGTCAAGGTTAAATTGTTATCCATTGTCAAGTGGAAAGTTATTGTGATTTGAAGAAAACAAAAATGTGTGATGGAACTGTATGTTGTATATTGACATTTAGAGTTTGTGTGGTGAAATGGGACATCAAGACATCTGGACATTTTGAGGCTTTTAGAGCAACTGTGTTATTTCATATAAAAGTACAACCCTGTCTCCTAGAAACGACGTTTAGGCTAGAATACATTTTCGACATTCTGTTCAGACGTAAGGTTTATTTGACTGAATGAAACACAGCATTTAGGTGCTGTACTGGAGTCGCGAGGATGCAGTTGAGGAAGATGGCAGGCGTAGTGCAGGACTCTGACAGCAGATGCCATGGTTCAAGTCCAGACTCTGGTAAAGTTTAGGCAACAGGAAGGAAGGGAAAAGTTTTTTATTTTTGGTTATTTTTTAAGCAAGAAAGGCATTTTGGTTAAGGTTAGGGAAACATTGCTTTATTCGGTTAAATGTTCTGGAAAACAATTTTTGCGACTTGCCACCTACGTTAATTAAATTTTAAAAAATCCTCATTATGAAAGTGTAATTGATTGGCATTTCTAGGAGAGTTGAAAAGTAATGTCACAGTCAGAATACCTCAAATGATGTGAGTAAAACCATTGTGGGGTGTTGGACTGACCTGTTGTTGCTGCTTTTCCACACTTCCTTTTCTTTCTGTGTACAGCCACAACCAGATGACCCTATGTAACAACAAACATGTCTAATAACTATTATGTACTTTGACAGATCGAACACAGCTTCCATGCATGTGTAGGTGCTGGTGAGGAGCTGCGCACATGTTTGCAGTGATGGATGAAACACCAGTGTAACTGTGAGCTCTCCCGTCCTGTGGGTGCCTCATTAGTGGTGTGAGTCATCGTCGGCACAGAAATGCAAATTAGATGTGATGGAAGGCATCTTCACGGGTGGCACAGCCTGTGCACACCTCCAGTGACTACTGTACTATAAATCATCCTTGTGTCGATGCCTCAGCGTTCATCATCGGAGCTCCCATTAGACACCTGAACCTGTGCAGCCCGAGTGACAAACCTTGGATTATAAAATAGAGTGTCATTCGTCAACAATACACACACTGACTCACAGAGCTGCCAAGAAGCTATAGGCGGCAGAAAGAAAATGTTTTGTAGGCTTCGTTTTTCTGGCTCTGAGTACTGTAAGGTCCCCTTGAGGAGCTCAGATCTATTTAATAAAAATGGGCTTGCTGAGAGGGCAGAGTGACTACTTTAACGTCGGAAAGGGTTTATTCCGTTCAAATCAACTGCTTTCCTGTCCAAAATCCAAAGAGATCATGTTTGATTAGCTGTGTGAAATCATTATTGATTTTTGTTTGTTGGAGCTCAAAGTCATTTGTGTGTGTGTGTGTGTGTGTGTGTGTGTGTGTGTGTGTGTGTGTGTGTGTGTGTGTGTGTGTGTGTGTGTG
>JBBPCS010068183.1:0-16842 GCA_037974645.1 Hollardia meadi
TGTGTGTGTGTGTGTGTGTGTGTGTGTGTGTGTGTGTGTGTGTGTGTGTGTGTGTGTGTGTGTGTGTGTGTGGTACCAAATGTACCATGCATAATGCTACTACTGTATTAGGTGAGATGACTGACTCCTTTATTCACGATCAATACTACTGCGTTCATGTTATCGCCACACCCGACCGTCTCCTTGCATATTGTATATTATGTTACACACACACACACACAGATAGGGGAGAGAGACGAATAGCTAAGGTTAGTTAACACAGCATAACAGGTGGATTTGAGGCACCTTAGTCTACCCAGACCACAAAAGTAAAAAGTCAAAACACATCAGTTGCACATTAAATATGCTATATACTTAGGCTAAAGGTACTAAGACTACAGTGAGCAAGAGCCTTAAACCATAGCCAGTGACCTACAAAATGCGACAAAACAAGCAGTTTCCAAATCAACCCTACCATTAAAAATATATTCTAACTCATCATTGATGGTTTCAAAGGAGTGCAATCTGCCAGTTGTTGTTGAAAAGTTGTTTTCCAGCATGGTCGGCATCTTTCCTGTATGAGGACATTTGAAAACAAATCGATTCATATTAACTAACGAGATTTGGGTTAGTCGACAGGAGTCGAAGCCGAACCATAAAATCCACGTCAGTTTTGGGGTTCTTCTGGCTGCGCTGGCGGAGTTGCTATTCGCTTCCTCATACTTGCATATTTCCTGTACAAATCTTCAGTTAGGGAGGGACTTTTTAAAGTAGCCAATAATGTTAGCAGTGAATGTGCATTACGATCATCACAGATGAAAACTGTTGTCACTAGCAGATTTTATCAGCTTATATTTGTATCTTATATTATATATAACTAGGTAGCTAATTAAGCTAACATGTGCCCTATGAGTTGACTCAAAACTTCACCTTAGCTTAACATTTCCAGCTCCAGAATCTTGTAAAAGGGATTATGCCCAATAAGCACTTGACAGCTACATACCTGGCTCATGCTAAAAGACATGAGGCTAAAGCTACATGTCCCAGGAATGACGTGGTAGTCATGGAAATAAAGAGACAGCATTGTTCTTGCATCTCTGTGTAGAGGTAGTTAGTCCTAGTATAATACGCGTGATAAGGAAAAAGGCTTATAGGATAAGGCCTTACCAATGTGTTTGGCAAACGCAATGCTAGCTCGGGTAACTTTGGTGAGGTTGTTGGGCTGTAAACTTCCCAAATTCCGTTGAGAGCTGGTAATGTTAGCATAAAATCTGATGGACCCCAGCTAATTAGCTTGACAATGATTCCAACTTACATTCGAGGAGTTAAACACACTGGTTAATCCGTTCCTTCCACTTTTGCTCTTGGGTCTATGGTTTTGGAAAGGCCAAAAAAATGCTAGGCATCAGTCTAATTTCATGCACATCACAGGCCTGCAATCGCTGTTCAGTAGAGGGGTTTAACAAACAGTAAATTGTTTTTTGACAGGGATGTTTGGTAGTGAGTGTCCATTTGGCCAGGTTAATGTTTAGTATTTGACTCGGTGTAACATCCTAGCATCTGACAAGCAATCTAGTGGTCATTTAGACTGCCATCAAGTGTCGTGACCCTCAACGCCAAGGTAAACATTAAGTGCTATGCTCTGTGTGTGTGTGTGTGTGTACGTGAATGTTTCTCAGTCACCGAGTCAATGATTAGCCATGTGAATGTGGGAATTCATGTTTATTAATGTTGGAGAAAACCATTCACGTCCTGACTGACACTCATTAACTCCATTTGGATTAATGAGTAACAGATTAACATGAACCATTTTGAACATGAACCACCAACCGCTCATAAAGAAGGAAGAGCAGGGTGGGTGGATTGAGCGAGACAGAGAAAACCATAATTACTGTCTAATCTTTGATGGATGGTTGAATGGATTCCCCTGCATGCTGTTGAATGCTTTAGAATAACAAATCGTATTATACACAGTCAGTGACAGTGAACGTCTCGAGCATCCTGACACATCGTTGTGGACAAACTACACGTTGCTTATCATGCACAACATGGGTTTATCTCTTAAAACATTTGATGACTGGTTTATGATTTTTTTTTTTTTTTTGCTTTTTTCATTTCTTTGTGAAATGAAAAGCCGTTGCCAAAGTGCACAAAGAATATCACAAGCTAGTAGGGCTAATATCAGAGTATGAATTCTAGTTTGCTAATTAAATGAAATAAATTTGTGATGGCAAAGTACATATTATTTAAAAAGCTTAAACGGAAACAGTTTCTGAACAAAACGGTCTCAATGTGGGCCATTCCAATACAACAAAAGAGGAATAAATCTTGAAACAATTTCACTCAACATAAACACTTAATAATAACAACTAATATATAAGCGTATAAATAAAAGATAAATATAACCTCAATCTCAGAATTGTTTGTCCACATAAAGTGGCTATGTAGGAAAACAAATGTATTAAATTATATTGTTTTTAATCAATCATATAGTTTAGTTTAGTTAGTATATATTCTTTATATAAACCTCCCCTACTCCCAAGGGGAAAAAATATCTGCAAATTAGGGCAGAGATCAAGGATGTTTAAATGCACTTATTGTCTGTAAGCGACATCTATTCAAGGTGCATATATTTGATCATGGTGGAACAGCAGTGCATGAATGGCTTTGAGCGAGCAGCCAGTGAACATGAAATAGTCAGTCGTAGGCATATATATGGCCAATTTGTGCTAGCTGTAATTGCTTTCCTGCTGTGATATTGTGAAAGGAGGGAGTGTCATTTTGTTCTGCACCATAAACGGTTGCATATCTGATCTATAGGGTAGAGAATAAAAGAAACAGAACATCAAAAAGCGCTTCACCGCAGTTTATATATGTGTTATAAAACAATAGAGGAACTGCTACTTTGATCCAAGCTTCATAAAATAATCTTCAGCCTTTAGCCTCAAGGTTAAACCGTTGCGTACAAGCAGTCATATAAACATGGACTTCAGTCAAACATGTAAGAATTTGCAAAACAGTATCTGGCTCCTACCTTTGATTCACTTGATACAACCCAGGGCTTGACCCTGACTAGGAAGATCACCAAGTGTGGGGTTGCTGTTTGTTGGTCATGTTTCTTTTTGTTTTTTAAGGAAGCCATATACCTTTTATGTTAGCTTGTTTTTGCAGTTTTGCAGACAGTAGTGCTTATACAGCCCATTCTTATTCCCGGGGAGTAAAATACTGATGTTTTTTCACGTCCCTCTGTGTCTCTCCCAGACGCAGAAGCTAACCTTTAGCATCTGGATGAGACACAGCAGGCTTTAATGTACCTCCAATGTAAACACATCCGCGTCACTATGAGACGATGAAAGCAACTGCACAACGCGACATGGTTTACAAAGCAACAACGTCCCAAGAGGGGTGGAGGTCAGGGTTGATTGGCAGCTCACAAAAACCGACATTTCACCCAGGAAACTGGAGTTTGCATCCCCCGTGAAACCAAACGTTACCGGTCTTTTCCTGAAACTAATCAAATAGTTTCCGTGCCGAAGCTTAACCAAAGTAACTAGACATTGTGTGAGTGGATGAGACGCAAGAGGCGCAAGCCAACAAATGAGACGCGAGGGGCACACGACGGGGTATCTGACGACCTGGGAAGAGAACGTGTTGGGATATCATGCAGGGAAAAAGCACCAAGTCTGAAAAGCATTAACTAGTGATCATTTCTTTCTTCTTTAAATTTTCCATGTATGCATATAACTACCTGAGTAGTTGTGCACATGCATTTAAATCTATTGCTATTTCCAAATCAATTGATACGTCTGATGTACAATTATCTGTGTGTAAGTAAGTTTTGATGTAAGCCCCGTTTACTCAACTATGAATGTGCTTCAAGAATTAATTAGCATAGCAACCCACTTCATTCTAGGTACTAAAAATATACTTTGAATAAGCTGCATTTATCTATAAAGCATTTTGCAGTGAGTGCAGTCACAAGAGTGAGCAGTTGTCTGTGCTGTAAATGTACTGAAGTTATGCAGTCCCATTCTTCTTGGCAGTTTTTCTGGAGGCTGCAGTGTCCTCTGCAGTCACTGACCCCTATGAGCCCGGCCTGCTCTGCTCTGCTTCACTGTATTATGCAGTTTATAAGGACATTGAACTCCTGCAGTCCTTCCTGCTGAGTTCCATATAAAGCCGTTTAATATGTTAGTGATATAATATACACTTTGCTGCTTTGTGATGAACTTATTGCTCCTGCCTCCGCTGGTTCGGCTTTAAGGCCTGGAGTCAGTTATCAATCTAGCCTGGAAGACTGGGCTTCAATCTGACAGGCACCCCCAATAGCTCTCCCTACTGCGGCCTCACTCACAGTATATGTTTCTGGGGCTCATAAAGAAGCAAGCCAAGCAACAGTCTCATCTGGAAAATAAAATAAATCCATTTGTCTTTATTTGGCTTGGTGTGACTGAATGGAGTCTTTGGGCGGGGATGTCTTTGAAAGTCTGTTTGTGTGAGTTCGGGTGAGTGATATGAACACTTTGTATGTGGGACGTTTGTGACGTGCTGAACCCCCCCGCCCCCATCCCCCCATCCCCCCAGTGCAGCTCTCCTGTGTGCCTCTCATCCATCAGAATATAATTACTCATCAGTACAACAGCATATTCATTCTGACATGTTTATGGTGACTCCTGAGTGGAACATATGAACACACACAAACACACATGGGTGTTTACTGCATATTTAACGCTCAGCAGGTCCTCCGCTGTCATTTAAGGGTTGCTTTGCACAAGGACACTAACTCAAGACTAACCCAAACTTGTGAAGCTGCTTTGAAGGGGACTGTTTTCTGTCTTGTCCCTGCCTCTTCTCAACTTCCTCTTTCTTCTCTCCCCACCATTAAAGGGGATGACACAATGTTGCCATGCAGTACAGAACTAAATAAAGAGAGGACTAAAAACGTTAGAAATAACTATTTGAAAACCTTTTTTCTAAAAATTTGGATAACTATTTTATCCCATTAGCGCTCATCCATATATCAAAAATCAATGCCAAAAATCCATACTTGTGTGTAAAAACTGCCATGAACTGTACGATCATTGCCTCCGTATCCCCAAGACCTCCGCATGATTACTGGGCAAGTTTATTAATTTTAGGTTTTGTTTTATTTGTACGACTTTCTATTTGTAGTGCTCCTTTTGTTCTACTATAACAAACGCTTATAAGTGAGCACATGCTTGTTGAAATAACATTATTTCTGATCTGTGTCCGTGTGTTCATTGAAAGGTCACAGACAGACAGAAAACTGTGATACTGAAGAACATCTAATCAAGCTTAGGACAAACAGTAATTGCAAATTGTATAACAATGATAACTTGAAGGATTTTGTTTAACACATCACAAGTGGGACACCCGTAGACTATGAGCACAGTACTGTGGCTTTCTGAACTTTATTTGTATGTACTAAACTATCCTATGAAGCTAGCTCAACCCTCCAGGCACTTAAACATGCCATAAAAGGATTTGCAACCACTGTTCAAGCTAGTTGTTGTACATTAACGTGAGCCACTTAACTTTTTCTCTACTTTTCCACTTTCCCTCGGTCTTTTCCCGTTCATTTGTCGGTTTCCCATCACTTTTTAGCTTTTTTTTTTTGTTCTGACTCTGCACCCAGTTGCACTAAATGTACTGCATGCGAAGCACTACCTGCACACGATCCCATATCCCACATGCCTAATCAGCATAGGCTGAGTAGGCATGTGAATGAGTGATTTGGCTGGGTGGCTGCCTGCTTGCCTAACTACTGCCTGCAGTGTGTGTGTGTGTGTATGTGCATGCTTGTATGTCTGCATCTCTGGGGGCTCCTGTGATGACGCACATAGTGACGGGGGGAATGCTGGGGGTGGAGACGGGGTGGCTGGAGGAGGGAGGGGAGGCGCAGTCGACTCGCTAAGCTCTTTGTTTCCTCTGCACCTCGACATGCCACACCAGGGCTTGCTCACCCTTCTTTCACTGAGGAGTCGCACTGCTGTGGGTACAGTAAGGTGCAGCTGAGCAGAACAGTACAGTGTGTGTGTGTCTGTGTGCATGTGTGTGTGCGCGCCTCGCACACATCACCTCCCTACTCAAGCTTAAAGAGGTGGAAAAATCTGCCTAATAATGAAGATATAGTATAGAAGTTACCTGATAATGAATAACACAGATAACAGTATGCTTTGTCCTCTGTTTGTGTTTGTGCAGACCTGCTCTCCCATGTGCATGTGTGTCAGTCTCAGTGCTTTAGTCAAGGCCATGTTACTTATGGAAATGTACTCAGTGTTCAGAGGAAGGTGTTAACGTGCGCTAGACTCAATGAGGCTCTTTGTCCATCTCTCTCACCCGCTCCATTTGACCTTACTCCCACTCCACCTCCCTTTTTTCTCCTTCTTTCTTTTTAGAGCATAAACCCTGCTGACCACATGTCCTCTCCCTGCGTGTGTGTTGTCTTGCAGATTACCTGATGTGTGGGTGAATGAAACGGAGCGATCTCAGTTGAAGACTAAAGTGGTGCATTTGTCCCAGTTGCCTCAGGACACAGCCATGCTACTAGACCCAAACATCTATAGGTGAGTTTTTGTGTATTAGGGTGCCAGTAGCCTCTTTGTGCACATGCACATGCTGACACACAAGCAGACACTGGTGCAGATCCGTATTGTCTTAGCCAAAAACATGTTGCCCATGTGTAAACATTATCTAATCCTCAGTAGGATTTAAGTGCCACAATGTATTTTCAAGCGCTTGCCTCTGCCCCCCTACCACCTGGGTGTGTGGGTGTGTGTGTGTGTGTGTGTGTGTGTGGGTGTGTGTGAGAAAGAGAGATTGTGAATGGGGCTTTGTTTTTATATGCAGCATCCTTTAGACTTTGTGCCACCAGGTGGCACCAACTTCTGCCTTCAAAAATAAGTGCAGAGAAAACACTTTTTGTTTGTGTGTGTGTCTGTGTGTGATGAGGCGAACATTGTACACTGTACTACCTGATCAAGGATGTCCTTCATCATCATCAGTTGTGAGATATGATTACATTACAGAAAACACAAACGATCATAAGGAGAAGGCCTGTCATTTACTGTATATATTAGACATGTTTCTTTTAGTGGTGATGTATGCATTTCATGTGTATAAGCTTCTCAACTGATTAATATGAAAAGAAATGGATTTATTTGAGGGAGTAATGCAGTCAGAATCTCTGTTATTTTATAAATAGAATTGATAAGTTACAGATTTTAGACTATAACAAATAATATCTTGCTACTTTGCAAAAGTGACTCCACAGCCTATATTTTCTGTCTTCAAGTGCATCACATTCCACTAAACATTCGCTATGATGTCGTCTGAATCCTGTTCAGCTCTTCCAGATTTAGTGCACTCATCACTGAGATAAAAAAAAAACAACAAGGATAACTTTATGGTACACCATAAAAGGCTGAAAATGCATTCTGAAAGAGGAACAATGCGCCTAAAATAACAGAGTGGTCATCTTACCGGAGATATATGGCTCACAAGTGTGCTGATCAGCACACAGGCTGGCTGATTTTAATTACATCTGAAAGCTCAGTGACTGCAGGGGCTGCTGCTGGACTCTGGTTTCATAGTTGAATATAACCGTCAGCACTCAGCCAGTTTATGTCAAGGTTGTCCTAATGCATGAAATCCCCCAAACAAACGAGGTGGTTGGTGCCTGTGGCAGTTAATATAGTCGGATGGTTGAACCCCTGCATGTGTGAATGGGATGTGCAGAAAGAGACTGATTTAGTGGCATTCGGGGATTATATTATTTCCAACAATGTTTTCCTGTTAAGGTTCAAGTCATACTGGGCTGAAATCAGCTCACACACATGATCACAATGTATAAGATGTATAAAAAACGGTCTTGCACAGTGGCCTCACAAACTTATTCTCTCTTTTTAGAGCACTTCCTCAGAAGCGGCTGAAGCGCAGGTAAGCTTAAACAGATCACTGTGTGTATGCGCTATGCATAGATCACCCCTATTAATACACACTTAAAGATGAATTTCAGATATTGATTCTACACACAAACAGTACCCTGGCCTGAAACACACTTCTGTAGCTCACAGCCAACAATTAGAATTGTGTAAGTCAATACGATGTATACAATACAATAAATCAATTGCGCATTGAACAACAAATGCACAATATAGAGCATAAAAGTTGATACTGAAGTATCGGAGCAGAATCTCTCATACTGTATTGTGTAGGCAAGTTGTGCTACCCTGTATTGCAACCACATAAACACACTGCATGTATACATAAAAGTGTCTTCTATAAACATCTGTGCACAGCTTTTGAAGCTCACAGTAAAGTTGGTCTGTGACTGCAGAAAGCACAGAGCTGCCTTACTCTTACTTGTTAACTCAACGGTCACATGTCTGTACTGCAGTATCAAACACATTTAACATTTTTTTTTTTTTTTGCTATAATGGAGATCAAACGATGCAGATGCCTTGACGGGATGGTAATGTTTCATGCATCTGCAGCATTACCCGTGGCTCTGACTCCTGTGGTGAAATAGCATCATAGAGGATTACTTATCGCCCACAGTTTCACAGCTCCTTTGTACCGTGAAGCCAGTTAATTGGTAAACAGGCCATTTGGAGCCACGACTCTTGGCATTCCTTAGTCTCACTCAAACATGAGGTCATTATTTGGACGTTGTTCATTATTCCATTAATTGACCTCTGTAGTGCACTGTAACAAAAGCTCTAAAATGCACAGTGTGACGTGTCTGTAAAGGAAGTCGGCTCACTGTCTGAACGTCCAGAATGAAGCCCATTTGTCATACTTTAATCTCTTTGATGACACACACAGAACAGCGCACTCTCTCATTCTTTCTGTCTTTCTCTCCTGTCTTTGTGCTCAGCCTGTAAAGCCACTTTGTGGACTCGATACTTAAGGGGAAACGCCGGTTCATAGGAGGTTTATCTATGTGGGATGGGACGCTCTTCATCCGTCTCTGCTGAACGGGGGGAGTAAAGTCGCAAATCTTGGCGTTCTCCTGTTTTCCCTCTTCAGTCTTGTATATCTGAAATGACTGTTGTAGCCAAATGTGGTGTAAAAACAGGACTAACATTTTCAAAAAGGTTTGTGTTCATCAAAAATGTGAATGAATGTTGTTTTTCTTTTTCTTTTCTTTTTTTAATGAGCACCAAACTGAAAATATGCGTAATACCCAATGGTGTAAAAAACAAAACTGTTTTGTGTAACCTTGTCTGAAAATACAGCATATTTTATATGGTTTGTGTAATTTATGCAGATTTTTAACTTATTTTTATACCATGAAAATGCTGGTGTAATGTGGATTTTTGTGAAGGGTTTGAATAGAACAATATTTACTGTGATAATCTATGTTAACTGTCACTTGTAGGGACATTTGGAAATTTGTAATTACGTTGTACATGGCAGAAGTCTTAACAGATTATCCTATTTATACTTACTGAATGCAGTACTTTACCCGTGTGTATGACAATGAAGTGTGAGGAGTCATGTCAGACTTTTGTTCTATGTAAAGGAAACTGTTACAGGAGCAATAACTCAGTGGTGAGGACACTACCGTGTAGCTCTTAATCTTACCCAGTCTGTAGACAGTGCAGCATAGAAATAACCGACATTTCAGCACACACTAAAAAGTGTAAATCCTAGCAACTTAACCTCCTCACTCCCTCTCTCCCAAGTAACATGAACTGTGTTTATCATAGTTGTTATGATAATTTTACATTATTACTTTTTTATTGTTTAAAAACGCTGTGTTTTCTACTGTATGTTGATGGAAATGGAATACTGTGTTTGTAATAAAATGGGGGAAACGACAGATTTTGACACATGCAAGTTGTTTGTACAGATGAGGATGCAAGGAATGGCAGAAAGGAGCAATGCATCTGTTGAGGTATGTATACGAGTTCCTTATGCGTGCGTTGGAGGGATTGGCTGGGTTATTTGGCGTCCATTAGCAGAACAGCTTTGGGAGCATGCTGTGGAGGAGCTAATGACTGGGCCAGCAGGGCAGAACCCCTGCCGGCCTCAGCTGTTGGTGAATATGCCTGCAGAGAAAACTGAGTTCAGGGAGAGGTCCACTACAATACTCTTCAATCCACACTCGCACATACAAAATTCATGGGAATTTAGGACTCTAGCATGTGATGTGAGGCCTTCAGGTGGCGTTCTGTTTTTTTTGAAAGGGAATGCTCTGAAAGGCTTATTTGGCAGCCTATTAGTTTTTTTTATGCTTTGCTTTATGTCTTTCTCATATCTCCAATGGTCTGTGGCAGCTCCTAGAACCGTTCTGTGGCAAATGGATTAGAGATAAGTTTAAGATATGCAGGCAACATAAAATGAGTCATTACAATAATCTCACCATCAGACAGACTTGTGAATCTTGTCAACAAATCTGTTTTCGTGGGTTCTCTGATCAAGACGAGTTTAAAGAAAACAGACAATTAACCAAAAAATAGTCTTGTAAAAAAAATGTAATGTGTCATTGAAAATGCATAACCAGTACTTGAGTTGTCTAATAATAATAATAGAGAATCTTCCATACAAAAATGCAGCTCCCGGTGCTTTATAAAAAACAAAGAGCTTACAAGCACATGTTTTTATGGACATAAAAAATCTGATAGAAAATCATTCTAAACTTGATAATAAAGATGTAAAATAAGAGAATAAAAACCTACGCAAATAGTAAAAATAAACTAAAATTAAGATGAAAATAGACTACAGAGATACACAATTGGTAAAATATAACAACTGAATAATATAGAAAATAAACAAGAAAATAATATTTAAAAAAGGTAAAAAATCTAAAAGTCAAGTCAAATGCAGTATATTAAAAGAAGAGCAGCCATGCAGAAGTGCGGGGCAAGGGACAAATACGTTTTTAAGCCTGTATCCGGAAAGTCATAGCTAGTTAAATGCTAAAGTGAACAGATGGCGTTTTTAATGTTCTTGTAAAAATATTTCAATCGGGAGAGAGAATGTGAATGAAGTAAAGATAATGTGTATTCCAGCAGATATGTGAAAATCAAGTCTTGTCAAAAGTCTTTGGTTCTTGGATTCTACAGGCAGATTTTGTGTCTGCCCTGAGCGATGGCAGCACAGTAAGACAAATCCCCCATAGAGTCCAGACACTGGTGGTGGTGGTGGCTGCTGACTCTGAGACTGAAAGGCTGTTGAGGCTGATGAATCTGTGAAGACTGGGTGGTAAATACAGGTAGAGGGGTGTGCATAACAGCAGCATGAACAAACTCAAGGCAGAGACAGAGAGACATATTTTCAAAAAGGGCAGCAGCAAGATGATAGGCTAATGATGAAGGTGTGTTGCTGTGCTATTGGATAGATGAGACCAGCTGATGACAACACCTGATATCTCAATGGCATGTGTGAGAAGTGAATGACAGGATGTAAGGAGAAATTAACTTGGTTGCTTGGGTTGTCTTGGGTCATTGAATGTCCATAAAAATCATTTAGGTTATAGTCAAAAACACATTTCCATCCTTCTCTATAGAACCGATTCAACCTTATGCAAAAGAAAGGGACATTGGGATGCCTTTATTGTGACTTCTGCAGAACAGAAGTCGGCAATAAAGGCATCCCAACAAAAGGCAAGAATAATCAAAAACCATTCAGAAAATACTGAAAGACGAAGCTTAATATTAAGTCCCATTTATCCCATTTTAAAATTTCATTTAACGCCCACTTATTTAACACGGAATCAGAGATTTGAAGCCATTGGGAAGGAAGTTCAGAGTGCACAAATTATTTACAGTTATTCAGTTGCTCATGAATCACAGTGCAACACAGCTGAATAGAACTATCGGTTTCTTGTAGCAGTCAGTAAATAGCGTTACCGCAGTTCTTTCGACAACACTTGGCTAATTAATTGCAGACCATTTGGCCGCGACAAAGTTGGAGTTAAAGGAAGTGGGCTGTATCTGCAGTGCTTAAGGATCAGTGTTGCTTCATGTTCTCCTGCCTTGAGATCTTCCATTTACAGTAATATTTACCTTCACTGAACTATCCTCTTTTTCTTCAGGATCTTAAAACATTAACAAAATCAAACGGAATGGTTTTGAGCCCTGTTCAAATTTTAATTGTATCCAGCCTGTGTAGGTGTGTCATGATTAGCAAAGCATTATTTTTTGCTTTTCTCACTCACATCTTTAAAATTACTTATTTTATTATGAATTACTTGAATGTGCCTTTCATGATTTTATTGTTCTTTCACCTGGAAACCTTGAGTTTAATATTACTGTAAATCACCTTATTATATTCACATTCTTCTATAATATCCACCAGGATGTCTTGATTAAGACATTACCACATTGTTACCAAGGTTTGCCCAAACCATGACTTCAGAAGTGACATCATTTGGAGCGAATAGAATGATTGATAGAAAGACTGGCAGGCAGATTTAGAACAGAAGCTCTGCCTGCAGAACCTAATCCTGCCTCAGCCTGTCTGTGAAGGAAACGCTGGGATGTTACCCTGAAGTGACGCCTGTTCAATCCCTCCGCCTCAATCACCACTGGAAAATCCCAGATATGTTTTGGGTTAATCACAGCATGTTCGCGTTGTGAATACATTGTTGCGTCTTTTATATCGATCTGAGTTTCACCACTAATGGAAGCTTGTTCCATACTGTGACATGAACCTCATTAAGCCAGTCCACTAGTCATGTGTGACACTGTGTCTTTAATTGCCGTTCTTGGTTCTGTACCAAACTGCTCAAACCTGGACCTCTTCCATCGTCTGCAGCTTTGCTTACACTTGGTACTGAATCATCCGTCTGAGTTTCTCATTGTGCACTAAATCTTCCCTTTGGTTTGGCTACATGCACCGCTGTAAAGGCATTACATCTAGAACAAAGGCGATGAGCTGCTGCTCTGAATCCTGAACTAGATTTGTTTTTCCTCCCTGTTCCTCTTATTTCTGTATCAGAACTCCGGGTGAATAAGTAGGACTCGTTCACTGGTAAACCTAAACAGTGCCGTTAGGAATGTTATTTTAACGGTTAATTAATTATTGTGGCACTCTAAAGGCTAGTAATACTCTTAACAGTCCTGATAAGATTTAGATTGTCAATTATACAAAAAAAAAATCACTTAATACTTGAATACATTTGTATATGATTTAGAATAAAACATCTTAGTTTAGATGGTCATACATTTCTGGTCAAATGTATTCCTTTTCATCATCATAGCTTTGAAAACACTAATTCTAAAAACAACATATCAGAGAAATCATATTGCACAAATGCGGCAGTTTCACATGCATTAGTGTGACAACAGCCCATATAAGGGATTTATGCAGGGAGCTAGAACAAGTATTCACATGGTGCGTTTCTGTATAAAAGAGGACGGGGCATATCAGCTGCGAGAGCATTTGTAAAATGTCCAAGTCTTCCCCTGTGGATGTAGTTTTAATTGGGTGTCCATCACGTTTCTGATTCGTCTGCTACAGCAAGAAGCCTTAATGGTCTTTGTATTGAGTGGCTTCTCCATCTCAGTGTTTTGTTTTTTTAGTCTGTTTGAGATGTTGCAAGTCTGTATTGTGACGTAACTGTCCATCCATAGCTTCTTCTCCCTCTATTATTCATTCTGATAGGTTATTCATTTGTTTAAGCATTGTGCACAAATATATTTTGACAGCTTAGGGCCCTTCCATTAGTGTAGACTCCATGGAGAAACGGTCAATAATCTATCCTTAAGTGGCCCTGACTGTTGACCCCTCCTGTCAACACAAGGAACTGATCCTGTCTAAACATCTTCCAGCTGGGGAAGCTTGCCACTCGGTGGTGGTCCCTAAGCTTACTATTTTATAGAGCTCAGAAATTGTTCTGTCCTCAGCATGGAGCAGTTTGACCAGAAAAAGGAACTCTTGCTGCAGTGTTGAGTCACAAGTTATTTGAACAGTCTGATGCTAAATCTCAACTTATTAAATGACCATAACGTGCCATGGCTGAAGGGTAGGGGTCATCCAAGCAGAAACCTACTGTTTTCAGTAGGGGGGGGGGGGCTACTCAGGATGCAAGCGTGTGTGCCCCAGCTAACATGCATGCATGTATTAATGTTTAACAGCCAAAAGTAGTCTGAAAATAATATTACAGCTGGATAAACAAAAGCTCAGCTTCTGCTTACTCAGTCAAAACTACAAAATAGAAAAATAATCTTAAAAATACAGGCTTAACACATGTGAGTTGACTGCTGCTTGTGGTGTTTTTTTCAACATACATCGTTTAAGATAACACCTGCCAGTGCTTTCATTGCATTGCATTGTGTTTGTTTTTTATTTCCATACCCCCCACAAGTTAATAATGGATTAATCGCTGTGGCCTCATTTATAAAAATGTCCTGACTTGTACTTGAACTTAGTCTTAAGATCATTTCCGACGCTGAGCATAAAAAGCCTTGAATAAGCAGGTTCTCTGAATCCTATTTGTAAGTTACGCACCTCTGATCTATAAATCTCAAATCAACTTTATTTGACGGCACTTGCCTTGAGATTTCCACTTAATGTAATGCCAGCACAGATGAGGGTTTAGTCAAAAATAGCCGTGGACCAAAAGAGAAAATCAAACTTTTTGGAAGACGAGATCTCGCCGATGGTAGAGGAGATTGATGCCCGGTTTTATTTGGAGGATTGAAAAACAAAGCCAAACACGCAGCTTGTGGTGAATGTGTGGAAGGGCATAAAACAATACTGTGGCTCATATTATATAGAAATTGTCTGGCAATTAAGCCCTGAAACCTTTTTAACCAAAATTCCTATCATACTGTTCATAAAGCTGTTGCAAAATTCACCACAGGCTTGGATGCACATGCATCTCACACTGCAATACCCCTACATTACCAGCAGGAACATCACTTCACTAAATCACTAAGTCTAGACTTGGCATAGAGATAAGATCATTTCGAAGCTAAAGTAATGTTTTCTGCTTTCTAAAGTCGTACTTAAGATCAAAATGGATTGTAAGTCTGTTTTATAAATGAGGCCCTTTCTCTGTGTGGACACCAGGAGAGATTATGTTTCAACAAAAAAAGAAAACACTAGATTTACAGGAAAAAGGATGCTAATTCTGTACAAATGCACATGCGGTGTGCAGATAACACATGCACCTTCATTCTTACTGATGGATGCTGTCACTTTTTTCTATATAGTCTATTTTTTGTTGGACTACCTTGTGTATCAGTGGTCTATTGGTGTACTATTCAGTTAAGGCTTTACCTAGTGCTGATTATGTGTACATATTATTAAAGGAATGGGTTGACAATTTAGGTATTCCACTTATTTGCATTCTTGCCAAGAGTTACATGAAAACACTGATACCACTCTCGTATTTGTTCATTAAATACAGAACTGGAGGAGCGATTAACTTAGCTTAGCATAACGACTGGAAGCATGGGGAAACAGCTGGCCTGGCTCTCTACAAATTTGAAAGATCCCCCTACCAGCACCTCTGAAGCACATTGTGTCTCCATACACAAACGGATATCTAAGAACAACAGTCAAGGAGGAGTTACATGCTGAAAAATATTTCTTGGCAAACAACAGCCTGGCTCAGTGACCTTTCCTCACAGTGAAAATGTTGCACAGATAAACTGTTGTCAAGAAATAGTTACACCACATAACTCCATTTAAAGCCGCATCAAACAAGATGCATTGTGTTAATTAGTGAGCTTTAGAGCTATTGGTGGACATTTTTACAGGGTTGGCTAGCTGTTTACCCCTGCTACCAGTCTTTATGCTAAGCTAGACTAATGGCCCCCTGGCTAAAGCTTCACAGTTAACGCACAGATAAGGGAACGGTTTCAAACTTGTCATCTAACTCAAACAGGAACAAGCATATTTCCAAAAAATAACAAACCATTCCTTTAATATATCATTCCTGTCGGTATCTTTATATAGACGGACTGGTCCCGAAGCAAATGGTTGCTTCCTCAGTCCAATAGTTAACATTATGCACATGTCACACGGCCCTCTAAAGGGGGAAAGTCAGTGTGCAGAGGTTATGTAAGTCATCATTACAGTTGACCTACAAGCAACCTCCATTAATGAGTTAATGTCCAGCTTGGTCTTTGTGCTTGCCCAAGACTCATTCACTGCTGTTTCAAGATTCGGGCTCTGCCACAGTGTTGAATGGCCCTTTGGCCATTTATCAAGCATCACGCTCCCTCTCCACTCTCCCGTCAGGCTGTGCAGCTGAAGGACAGTACCGGCTTTTATTTATAGATGATGGCATTCGATTAGATCCACAGTGCTACAATGCAGTGGGTAAACGCAATCTATATGATTGTGGAGTAATCAGAGTAATGTCCTGTGTTTGCATTTGTTGTATAACAGTGTTCATATATCATACGGTATTTTTCCACATTTGTTTTCTACTTCTGGTGGGAATAAAGGAGGTTCTGGTGGGATGAGATTCTGGAGAGAGATAAAACTGTACGACCTCCAGCTGGCGATCATCATACGACAAATAATCACCAGTATAAACATAAAGCAATAATGCTCCACTTCCAGACCGGCATTAATTTATGTTTTCGACCTTAACTTACGATTTTCTGATATTTATTCATTCTTATTTATCTGTAAATCAGGTTTGTACAGTTTTGTACTACACACAATAACATGAGAATTAATTTACTGTGGATTTATTTCCGTTTACAACAGAGGACACATTTTGTTATGCGAACTGATTTTAGGAGCCTGTGTGGCTACATTCCTGATTCCTGGCCAGTATCGGCATATTTAATTCAAACACTACATTTAACTTGTCTCAGTTTTGACACCACATCTTAATCGTGGCAGGTTGACGTGCAGATTCATGAGGGTCAA
>JBBPCS010068213.1:0-16834 GCA_037974645.1 Hollardia meadi
ACACACACACACACACACACACACACACACACACACACACACACACACACACACACACACACACACACACACCAACACTTTGGGTGTCAATATTTATCGAACCTCGGAATGAGACTCGACAACCCACCATCATTCTCGCTTACTGTACCTGTGAATGGTGTGTTTACAAACAGCAGTCCTGCGTAATTTGCCTTAATTCCACCGTCGACTCATGATGGACAGTTTAAAACAAGAAGACAGATTTTAAAAAATCTAACTGGAGATATCGACCTCCGACAGTTCGGCTGGAGATTCGGGTGTGTTATGGCGTGCAGCCTTGAGGTGCTAGCTTCAAGCAGAGGAGTGGGCTACAAACTCATCTCTGTCTCAACTCCAAGCCCCCACATTTTTATCATTATCTAACTTGTGGTCTTCAGACCCAACCGAAGATTTATCACAAAGACTTCATCCAATGTTTGTAACATAGTTCTACTAAACAGATGTGAACAGACTTTAATTTGTTTGTGTAATGTTTCTCTTTAAAAATCACCACCACCTCATATTTAATGATAAACATTGTATTAGCATCTTTAACGAGCTAAGGAGTCTCCTTTACTGCCTTATTCACCGATTGTCAATTCTTCTATAGATTAAATCATTTTCAAGTCAAAAAACACGCATTTTGCAGTACGTTTCCCATCCCTGTAGTCCTCCTCTCATGGATTATGGCGACTGGATCAATAAGAGACTGTTTAACTGAAAACTAAAATCGAGGGATACAAAAACAGGAACAGACACAGTTACGTTTTGAAGAGAAGGAAACTGCATGACCAAGCTGACCGGATAAAAAAAGGACTTTCATTACACTGCAGATAAATACTTATCCAAGTATATACAGCAGTTTTGTGGCATGTATATGCAAAACAAAATGAAATGTAAATATTATGAATAGCTCCATCCAACTGTTCTGCGTTACACAGCTTCCCATTTTAGGAAGAACGTCCCCACGTCTTTGTGAAAGCACTTAACTCGAGTAAAGGCACACAAGCGGCCAGTACTGGGTTACATAAGAAGATAGTGAATCTGAGTGGGGGGTCCTGCGGGTTTTCAAACAGATTTGTGTCCTTTTATCTTTTTTAAATGATTGACTGAACTGCAAACAGACATGTTGGCTTTAAAACAAAAACCAAGACGGTTAGGGGACAAATTTAGTGCCGCTTCAGTGAAAGGGAAACAAGCCTCGACTCATTTAGGGACTTTTTGTTTTAGGGGGAAAATCTGGACCAACTGGTCAAGGACACAGGTGTCAGGAAGTGTTTAGTCTCTGTGGACAAACAGGGAAAGTCTGGACCCTGTGCTACTGACAGCACACTGCTGGGCAAACTGAAACTCGCTCTAGTCGTGACAGGATTTTACATCTTGGAATTTAAAACAGGTGTCAGAAAGAGAGAAAAAAAAAAACAGATGCTGGAGATTTTACAGGAGGATATTTCAGTATATCACATGAAAAAAGTCTGACATGATTAGAAATAAAAATTCTGCGGTCACAAATAAAGTAAGCAAACATCTTGATTATCAATTTAACATGCAACTAGTCTCAAAGACAAGGCCAGGAAGTTGTAATAAAAGGCACACAGGGATAGAAGCAACCAGCAGTTCCCCACCATATTAACAGCGCTCACCGTTGAAGCCAGAGGCATGTCAAACGTAACGAAAACCATCCTAATCCTTCAATCGGATTCATGGATCGCAGCCCATTCTGGAGCCAGCTGCTGCGCTCTCTCAACGTCTAGCCTCCCCGCCTTCTCTCCGCTTCCACCGTGAAACAAACGCTTCCACGCCGTAATCAGTCCGAGAAGCTGCGTGACAACTCTTAACAATGCCGCGTTATTCCCCCCATCAAGAGCCTCACGTTGAACTTCAGGGTCCGGGTTGCTCACCGAGCGTGGTGTCTGGGTGCCGCGTCCTGCCGTGCCCGACAGCAGCTCTTCTTTGAACCGGGGACGTATCTCCGTCCTGTCCTGCTGTCCAAACAGTCAGTGGCTGCATTTCATACAGACACTGGCCTGAAGTCATAGCAACCAGGAGGATCCTGCCTCATTGTGTTGTGCAGGAAAGAGGAGGCAGGGCCAGGGCAACAAAAAAGAAAAAAAAGGGAAGACTGACTGATCTGAATGTTTGGAGGTGGAGTCTGGCTGACAGCTTGGAGGGAGCTCCCTGGTTCAAACACACATCCTGGTGCTTGAAGCTGCCAAATGCTCTTTAGGTCAGCCTCAACTAACTAATAACTAATCCCTCAAATCTAGTGAATTCACACTTGTATTTGCTTTTTCACTGGTATCAGCCAAGCAAATAAAACCAAGACCATTATAGGGCGACTGTACACGGATGGGACGCATCATGCTTCAGTCTTTTTTTGAAGTTGGTCCACTGTTCTTTGTGCCATCTCAAAATCACTGTTTTGCCTGGAGACCTTCGAACAAAGCCACGCTAGCTGGCCAAAGTAAGGAAAGAAAGTGCACCGATAATGACCAAGCAGGAAGTCCCCTTTGTTTACTGGTATGTTTCAGCACATTTACTGTGATAAGCATTATATAAGCATCAGAATAGCACAGGCACAGCACCTCCTTCAGGAGCAGTAAAGGTGAAACAATTCAGTTGATCGACAGGAAATTAATCTGAAAATCTTTTGATAATACACTCGTTGTTTTGGTTGTTTAATCTGTGGTTCTAGCTCGTTAAACACGCAGTTGGGGTGTTTTTTTTAATCTTTTTCATATCTCTGTAAACTGAATATCTCTGTGTTTTGGACTGTTGGTTAGACAACCAATCAATAAGATGTCTCCTTGTGCTCTCAGAATTACTAATGAGCATTTTCACATTGCAAAATAATCAGAAAATTAACAGGTAATAAAAGTAATTGTTAGGTGCAGCCCTGAAACATTCTAGTTATTTTAATTAGACGTGCTTATGTTCCTGCAGGTAATAACACCGAAACAATTCACTTCAGCTCAAGCAAATACGCTCCTCGTAGTGAAGACTGAGCCGCTCTCGTCATGTCTGCTTGACTAATTATGTTTACAAGGTTTCCCTTGTGCCTCCTGTGCAAACCTGTCAGTCAGGACAGAGGGCAGCGAGATCCTCAGCTCTCTTTACAAAGTATCTGGGCACTGCGGCTTGTGTAGCGGGTTTGGAGGGGGGCCAGTCAGGTTAACGATATCAAGCCATGTGTCCCCTCACAGCCTTATCTTATCACCGTGGTTTGTGGCATTAACCTTGGCCTGGAAAGGAGAAAATCTTTAAATGGGAAGGGATTGTATTAAAATAAGTGATGACAAAGAAAACAGAGTCCCCCCCTCCCCTCCCCTCCCCGAGTCTTTCTGCCCCCTGCTACTGCCTTTATATTAGTCAACTGATAACAAGTCCCCTTGATCAGGCAGGTTGATTAACGATGGGAAAACAGTGTGACACTGACCTTCCCGAGAGCCTGGACACACACCAGGAAATAGAAACTACAAGAAACCCCCCCACCCACCAGTGGTCAACACATACTGCATGTTTCAAGGCCATTTCAGTTCCAATAATATTCAAGACCTGATGACCGCCGCAAACAGCGTCACAAACTGAAGCTTCCAGCCTCGGGACGGAGATGAGAGTTGTCAAAACAATGTAATGAGACCTAAGCCACCATCACACTTCACCCGGAACACAGACACACAAACACAAACTTTTCACCTCTGATGTTTCCGCAGAGCAGATGAGATTAATGAAGGCCACCGTTGAACATGAATTAGAGCTGCAAGTACTGATTATTTTGATTATGGATTAATCTGAATTGTTAATTCCCTCATTGGCTAAATTGTTTCTGGATTTTTTCAAATGATTCTTCAAATAAAAGCTCAAATCCTCACATTTGTACGAGTGTGTTTTTGCTTTTTTTTTCTTTTAAAAAAAAAAGACAAACAATTAATCATCAAAATTGTTGCAGATTCCTTTTCTTTCAATCATTTCTTTTATCATTTCAATTATTAGTGCCACTGCCAACAGATGCACCAAGCAATGACACCTCATATATCTATATCATCAGACTTAGCGATGCTTATCGACGCGTCAGCAAACGTCTCACCTGACAGCCAGCTGTTGTTGTTGGCTTCGCGTCAGGAGGAGGCGACTCAGGAATCTCTGAGTCCAGTTGCAGCAGGTCCCAGCTGCGCCATGATGTCAGACGGCCGAAACGAACCATTTTCCACAGACACAAAAAAGAAATCCCAAAAAAAACTTGGATAACAAAAAGGTCTGAGTAAATAAAGGTAATTCCAAAAGTCAGGAAGAATCCATTTCCAAGAAGTCAGAATAGAGAAGCATCGTGGCTACTTCCCTCTTGTCTGACTGCTGCAGGTCCTGTGGACTGCAGGCCAACGGTCACACAAATAGCAATCATAAAGGTGTGTGTTCACACGGCGCTAATCTCCACCTTTGGGTATCAGGGGGGAGTTCTTTGTCTTCCCAGCACACACACACACACCTCCTTCTCAGCATGTAGCTCCTCCCACACCATATGGGAAATAACTCTCAACACCTTACATAATCACTTTAATTAGAGAATGTGCTACGAAAAACATGTCATGCGAATTCTGCAGCGACGCACAGACTGGACCAGCTGGATTCAGCAATTAGAAAGGAATGATTGTAATATTACACCAAAACAGCAGGCAGGAGTGAGTATTGTGAGTTTAATTTGGGATAATAATAATAATAGACTTATGTAGCATCTAAAATGTCCAAATAATCACCCCTAAATTCAGTGATTAGGAAATATATGGAAATATACTTTAGAGCAGCAACTATTTTGTCATTATCAATTAAATCAATAAATAAAATGTTGGAAAATAGTGAAAACAGTTTCACAGAGTTCAAAGTAAATGTCTACAAATGTCTCATTTTGTGCGAGCGCCAGTCCAAAACAATACAATGATACAAAACTGAGAAAATTCTCAGATTGGAGAAGCTCAAATCAGAATATTTTTTGCTTGAAACGATAAATCAACAAGTAAAATAAGTTGCCAATTGACCAATCATGGAATCTCTGATATACTATAATGAATCTACTTTGTGTTTCATGCTATAACTCAAACATCTTCATTCGTTCATCTGCATTAAATCAACCTGCAAGTCATAGACCCCGTTTTCACCTGGTATTAAAATCCGATCCGAGTGGTCCCATCACAAGTGGACGGCTCTAAGTACAGGTGTGAATGCACCCAGGACGCATTGAGATTCGACCACTCAGACCACATTCGGAGGTGGTCTAGGCCACATGTGGCCACATTCTTATAGCAGTGTGTACGGTATGTGTCCCGGGCCACATTGAAGGACTACTCAACTAACGTCCTCTGCGTGAGCGGAAGTACGTACTCATCCGCGCGACTCCGTCAGACAAGGCACGGGAAGTGCACTGCTGCCTCCCGCCGGTTAAAAACAACAACGCATTGGGTCTTTGCAAACGGAAATGATGTACGTGGTTATTTGCGTATAGAGCGGGGAAAGCGAGATCCGATCACAAGCGGTCACTCAAGACGCATTTGGAGACACATTCTGCTGCCAGGTGAGAAGACTCTACTCGGAGCTGTCCACTTGTGATCGGATCACTCAGATCGGATTTTAATACCAGGTGAAAACGGGGTCTAACATTTACGCAAAAGACCTTATCGACTCAATCACTGACACTTCTCACTCTATTAACAAACTATACTGACTGCTGTATAGAAAGACCCATGTGACCACCGCTGATTCAGCCATTGTCATTCAAAGTGGCTCCGTGTTAACCGACAATCGGCCCCATTGTGGGCCATCAGAGAAGAGGTGGCTGTTAGACACATTACAATCCACAGCAGCGTAACGCATGTTAACAACACACTGTATGAGCCAGGTTGAAAAAGGGGGAAATAAATAATGACAAATGCTTCAGCCGACCTAAACAAAGAACGCCGAGTGCATTGTATGAGCTGAATCCAGCCACATGAATACAATCTCATTCCAGACAGACTTTAGTGCCTCAGTGGTGGAGAAAATACATGTGTGGCTCTGTTTTGGTTTCAGTACGCAGACCTTAAGAGGACAAGACATTTGCCACTCCTTTCACTGTCTCATCGGCTGAAATGTGGGTTCACCACGTCATCACAGTGTCTACAGCCCTCAAGGCTTTTTGGGGCCTTTGTCAGCGACAGTATTTCCCAAGCACAGAGTCTATTATGAAACAGTAGTATCTCCCTCTCTGGTCTATTGCAAAACAAACTCTTCCACCCCTGAGGCAAAGCCAGGAGTCTGTTTCTCTCTGAAAAGTCTCAACTAGGGCTGCAACTAATGTTTATTTTCATTATCGATCCATCAATTCATCATTTGGTCTGCAATTTTTTTTTTTAGAAAATAAAAATCACAATTTCCTAAAATCCCATTTAATATCTTTACCAAACCAAAAGATTCAGTTTAATTTCACGTAGTACGAAGAACAGCGACAAATCCTCACATTCGAGGATGGTTTGCATTTTGATTAAAAAAAGAAGTTTCAGCATTTCAAGAAAATTAGAAATGTTCAATATTAAGTGTTGATGTGACACCCGAGTTTCAGTGACAATTTGAAAAAATCATATTTTTTTGAATGAAATCCTTTTTTCCATTTCACACAAGAAGCCAAACTTAATGTTCTAAATAAACGCAGCAGTGAAGGAATTACCGATAATCGTTATCGATTCATTTTCACAATTATTTTCTCAACTAATCAATTATTTATTTGGTTTATAAAAAGCTCAGAGAATAGTGGGAAATGCCCACCACAGGATTCCAGACCTAAAGGTGATGTCTTTTCTTTTTTTTTCAAACCAGAAGTTGGAAAAAGAAATGTGACCTCTTTTTCCTTTCTCCACGCACTGGAGAACGTTTGGCATTTTTGCTTGAAAAAGGATGATTAATCAACGATCATCCTGCCTCATGACACTTTGTACCTCAAGAGGTGATGGTTTGTAAAGCTCAGGCCTCCCCACATAGTGCGCCGAACTCACAAAATGTCAAGAAATGAAATACTCTTACACCTATTTTCCTTTTAAACAGTAAAGTACATCCATACACTTCAGGTTTCCCTCTTTTACCGAACTAAAACGTATTGTGTTCCAGCTGCAACACGCTCTCCGCTCGGCTCCGGAGAATACGTGCTTAGTCTATTTTTGACGCAAGTCGCGTCAAGCTGCTCAGAGCAGATCGAGCCAGGCAGGAAGTCAGACGCAGGAACAGCAAAGGGAATCCCGTCAGTGTCCATGATAAAACACCCTGTGCAGTCTCCTGAGCTGTGTTCAATCCCTGTCTGGCCATGTTCACTGGAAGGCTGCGGAGCCCGGTTCTAGGCTGACTGCTCCCAGTCCAGGCAGACACGAGTCAGCTAATAGGACCACTAACTAAGCTAACTAGCTAAGGGCAGCTACAGTTAGCAGCAGTTAGCTGGTGATTGGAGTATGATTTCTACCGCTTTCTGCACCTATAAATACACAATTCGGTTTTGAAGTCTGATACTCCACCCTAGAACTGAGTATATAAGCTTTTCCATTGTGCATTATACCGACACACATATGGAGGATCCATTAGCTGACATTAACTCTGGGAAAACCATCGAACTCTAATCTGTAATGTGATCCTGGTCACCGTTTGCAGTGTCTGAATCAAATAATCTTACTGTAAGTTCATACACTTTTCCGCTGTTTCATGGGTTTTATGTGTTTAACTTGACTCCGAGGCAGTTAGTGGAGTATGGCAGAGCGGCAGAGTGATGTATTCAGTGTGCTATGGCAACTGATGGCTGTTTGTTATGGCCTGAGTGACAGAGAGCGAGGATCAAGGTAATGTACATGCTTACTGAAAATCATTAAGTCCCAGACGGTTGAGTTATCTTTATGACGACTGTAAAAGTTGCGGTTTCTGTTCTGAGGGAAAAGGAAAGACGAGCGAGTCCTGAACTATGTGTCTGTTCCCTAAAGATCCTGTAAAAGAAATTTCCCTATTTTGAATGTGTATTAAGTTTTATTCTTGCTTTTCCAACATGACTTCATGCCGTGTTGTATATGGACAGAAAACACCCTGAGCCCCGACCCTGGAGATAAATGACTTCAACATGCCAAACAGGTAAAATGAGTCACGGCTACTGCAACAAGGGGGATTCCAACTTTTACATTTGTTTTAATTTCGTGACGTTATCTGAATGCAATTGGTTCAATTACCCTGCAGCAAAACATGATTACTGGATGGATCTCATTGTAAAATAGAGGTTGGTTAAATTTTTCATTTATCTTACGAATGTATTTTATCTAATCGGTCATGCAGATTAAGCGTCTAACTTAATTCAGGTCAGTATCAAAGGTGATTTGATACACTGCTGATATTATTTGCAGATGGTGCAATAAGTGCAAGGCACAGACAGGCAGCGGAGCTTTAAAGGAACTATCAGCGAGGTTGGAATGCATCTTCGACCAATCGGAGAGCTTGGCCGAGGCTATCCGTTGTAAAATAATCAATCTGGATTATCAAAGCCCTCTGCAGTGTATCGCAGTCCTGCCAGAGCCTGTAAAATGTAACATGCATGCAGTGATAAACTTGAAATACCCCACTGAAACAACAGAGTAACTCTATACAGAAAAGGACAGGACTTGGCTGCGATGCCTTTTGCAGCCTGGCACAAGCCGCTGCCAGGCCAGGACATGAATCTGGTCACTAAGCAAATATCTGAACTCCTTTGAGCAAAGCTCTTGATTCAATAAAAAGCAGGCATGCATGCGGTTTATGGCGAGTGCCAAAGCTGCTGCCATAGAAACTCAAAGACCGTGCTCAGTGCCCACATGTCCAAGTAGAGTTTTTGTCTTCCAGAAAGCTTTCATGAAACAAGGGCTGGCACCCAAAATGGATCGCAGGGTTTCTGCTGTTGAGTCTGGTTGAAATAGAAGTGTCAGTATACGTTAATGAGCCTGGGTTTTATGAGAGTCGAAATAATTTATGTTTCACAAAGACGGAGAAATGAGAAATGCAGGGCTGCTGCTCACGATTACTTTCACTTTGATTATTCGGATGAATATTTTCTCGCTTTAACCAATCAATTATTTAGTCTGTAACATATCAGAGTAGTGTCGATGTCCTAGAACCCAAGTCGACATATTCATATTGCTTGTTTTGTCCAAGTAGTTTACTTAAAGACCGAGAACACCAGCAAAAACCGACACTTGAGAGCCAGTGAATTTTTGATCTACACCAAACATGTTTTACGACTTATATAAATACCTTGCTTTGACTAATAAACACCTTGTTATATTCCCCCTATGAATATGAAATCTGTGAATATGAAAATATTGTTGATTCCAAAAGTTTTACTATTTGATGCAAGATATCCCGATCATCTCCCAATTCACCAAAAACTTCCTGTATCTGCACTTCAGGTTTCTACATCACACTTGTGTAAGATGCATACTGGACCTTGATTGGCTTCCAAACTTTGTGATGTCACAAAACCCTGCTTGTACGAACACGTTAAACTTTGCACAGAGGCACTCCCCGCCCCCCCGCCCCCATCAGCTGACGAATGTGAGGAGTGTCAAACATACGCCGTTCTGCACAGTGAAGGAACAATAAGCAAAACATATTTTTGGAGAGGAGGGGCCCTTTAAAAATGACTTAAATGATGCATTAATACATCAAAAGTGTTGCAAATGAGTTTTCTATCGACCGACTAACTTACTGCTTTAGGTTTAATGTACTTTGTGACTCCATACAGCTACACTGCAGAGTGCAACAGTATCAACAAGACTAACAGTCAGAAACTCAGAGTGTTTTGCCAGATAACCATCAGATGCACCAGCTTTCAGAAGCAGCACATTACTGCCCCCCTGAGGACTGCACTACAGTTGATTTTATCACCCGCATCACTCTCTCCACATCCACAGCCAACTAAAGTCATTAAAAGTCGTTACCTGCACTGTGGGTACATTGAAATTCCTTGAGAGGAATCACACTGTCAGGAGTTTGATGGCACAAACTAAATAAAATACAGCAATTCCACACCGCCAAAGGAAGCGAGAGATGACTGCATGACTAAAACTCTGCTTTCCTCAGCAACCCCCAGTGTTTATGTCTCTGCTTGATGACTAACCTTGATGACTTATTGCCACAGATGGCATTAAAACGCTTTAACTGGGCCACTACCTGTTTCCCTGCCCAAAGCAATGATGACATCAAGCCTAGTCTGTTTACAGTGTGTTTACACAATCAAAGTCACCTGTAAGTGGGTCTAGATTTGCCTCGAGGGTGTTTAACAGCCAATGATTTGTTTTCGAGCCGGTCCTGCATGCTATCAGAGTTTAGACTAACATAATTGCTTCTGTCCGGCCCTTTATTGGAGTCTGAAGTAGCAACCCCAGCTGAGAGCAGCCTTACGTTTGTCAAAAACATTGGTTCTCAAACTGAAAAGCCTTTTCTCTTGTCATGTTGAAAGGGAAAATATCCTGTTTGGTTTATTTTAGAAAGAAAAAAAGCAGTCTGATCTTTCATTTTTATTCATAATACAAGGCTACCGCCGGTCTCTGGCTCAACACTGCTGATACAACAATCCTTTATTTCCATGTCAGTCTACTTTTTTTTGACATTTTTAGCACAATACCATGTATGCAGCTAAAAACGGCATATTTAAGACCCAGTTTACAGGATTCTGCACTGAAAAGTCAGCCGGAGACCAGGTCATGGAGCTAAGGTTAGCTTAATTAGCCAGTTAGCTACAGCTGATGAAATCTAGTAGCAGCAGTTGTCATTTCAGCTAGCAGAATCTACAGTGGCCAGCTAGGAAAAAAAACATTTCTTGTGGTAAATCTGTTTTATTATTATTAACTAAATGGTGCGTTCCATTCGAAGTCTGAATTTCCGAGTTCCCAGCTGGAAATTTCAAATGGAACGCCTCCTGAAGTCGGATTTCTGACCCGGAAAGTCAGCAGTTGACCTCACCAACTCCCAAGATGGCTGCTCCGAGCATCAACAGTAGTGAAAGCTGTAGAATATTCGCAGCTGTGTCACCAGCCCAAACGAACCGCAATAACCGGGAAAATGGACCGGAAAGTACTGTCCAACTCTTATCTGTGAAAATGTTGTTGCGGTGTTTGTATACGCAAAATACCACGTAATGCATTGTTATCAACTATCAGCATTGCCGATAATGGTTAACCTCAATCCATTTGGGTTTTCCCAACTTGTTTTACTGGAACACGGTTAACTCGGGTGTGACGTCATTCCCAACTCAGATTTCCAACTTCCTCTGTAAATGGAACGCAGCACAAATATGTGCTAAACAAGATTGGCAAGCTTTACACACATAGAACAGTAACTCAGGGGGGGGCGGAGAATTCGTCACCTTGAGCTCCATTTTTCACTATTTAATGATCTGATCAATTAATCAAAAGAAATAATCAACAGATAAAGTGATAATAAAAAATAATTGCTAGTTGCAGCTGTATGGCTAATGACTGGTCAATGTGTCTTATTGCTAAAACTAATCCAAAGTGACATATTGAAAAACAGATTCATCATCAAGAGCAAGAACTTCAGGCCCGGGTCACTGCAGTCTACGCCACAACCCGACGACCGTCTGCCTTATTTTCATGTTCTATGTTTGGCAGCCAAGTGGATCAGGATCCCGCAAGCCTCAGTCAGCCTCTCAACATCTCTCATCAGTGACAAAACAAACCACTTCCTGTAGCTGCAGGAAGTGCTGAAGAGGCACAGAGTTTTCCTGAGTGAACTCATCATTATAAGAGATTCAGGGGATCAGGCGGGCTGGCGGGCATGCACATACACCAGCGTGCGCACAAAGGCGAACACACAGACTGAAGCGGAAAAACCAAAAATACATTCCCAGCTTCCTGCTGGGCAGATAAAGGCAATGCAATTCGATGAGCTCATGATGGGATTTACCATGAGATACTACACTGTCCCGAGGCATTATGGGACTGAAGGAAGAGGAGGTGAAGTTATGGAGAAGAAGTAAAGGGTGTGGCAAAGCAGTGCGAGTCACTGGGTGTGTCTGTGTCTGTGTTAGGTTTAATGGTGTATTTTGGTGCGATGAGTCTGGAACCTCACATGAAATATAACCACTGTCAAATGATGCAACTCACCAACAGATCGACGCTTTCTTTGCGTCCCAGAGATCCATGCTCCACCCTCTCGCTGCCTGGTGTGAGAATGTAGGGGCTCTGACCTGCAGAGGGCTTCATGTTGGGCAGACTGAGCGACCGCAAGTCCTTCACACCCTGCTCCACCTTCAGCTCATCACCTTGCCGTGCTGAATATAAAAAAAATAAAAAATAGAGGTTAAGCAGTGTGGGAAAGGGAATCCAGCAAAAACTGACTAATTGCACAGTCCTCACATTTATTTGTTCAATGCTGTGGAAGCTACTATGTTCAATGCTGAAGTCCTTTCTTTGGAAGTTCACTTTTCTTTACTCATTTTAAATTGAGCACCACACCCAAAGTATTAGGCTCATTGTTTTTTCTTGAAGTTACAGAACTTTAACTTTTAGAAACATCGTAGAAAGGATAATACCAACCAAAGCAGGACAAACATGGACTTAAATTAAACCTGTTAGGGCCACTGAAGTCCAATATTCACTCTCTTTCAGTCTCTGTGAACACCTAAGAGAAATATCTGTGTCTTTATTTGCTGAATGCTCCAGCTAATCGCTAACTTTGTTTGTCTGCTGTGCTCTGCAGGTCAGGTAGCGTTTTCTGGAGCTTTTTCTCTGAAAACAGCCGCCTGCTGCGGATGAAAACAACCAAAACAATGAGCTGAAAACACTGAAACACTGCATGTAGCTGAAGGACGCCATCAGTGCAAGACACCTTTCACATCGAGTAGTTATGATGATCCATTGTTAATATAAAAAATAGTAATTACAGCCACTTTTATTTTTGTTAAAGCTTAGGAAAAGAATATAGCTTTGCTGTGTTAACAATATAGAAAACAAATACACTCTAAAACCTCTTAAACCTCCAACCACATGACTAAACAGCTGCAGACTGTTGACCTTTGCCTTTCAGGCTGTATGTAACTTCAGCCTGTGGTCAAGAGGGTGAGTCGGCATGGTGACAATTTCAAAAGAATAGCAATTAGTCATGGCATAGGATCTCTTTTATGGAAGGCTTAAATGGGCGTTGGATCCAGAGAGTGCAACAAGTGTAGCTGCAGTGATCGCAGAGAGGAGGCACCATTCCCAGTTTCCACTGAGGAATGAAGGTAAAAGAAAGCTGGCAAAGTCATCACGCTGCTACTGTGTCATGAAGATTCATGGGAATCTTCATGACACTTCTCGCAGTGTCTGCAGAAATCTCTCCCAGACACAAAACACTTCTATTGAAACTATTATGTGTCACTGATGGATTCATGACATTAACTCTATTTTGCATCTTAGGAATATTTACTATGCCGCCTGCAAATTAACATTCAAGGATGCAAATTTTTTCTTTTTTACAAAGACTGAAAATGTAAATGAGCTCAGCTTCTGTTCATCTGATTTGCATTAACGTGCAGCTAAATGAGTTGTGATGCTGGGGGTTTTCATTGCTGCTGCACCTGACACACTTTTAGAAGTGTAAGTGGGGAAATATGTTCTGCAAGAGGAAGGCTACATGTGAAGAAATATTAGTTTAAAAGACTAACAGACCCCTCAACAATGGGATAATATTTATAAAACTTTAAAACTCCTTCTGCTAAATTATTGTATTCAAGCAGCAGCCCACTGAGGGAAACAGAGAGATTTTTGTGCTTTTAAACAGGTGCGCCTTAAAAGAAAAGCTGCATTGTTTTTCTTTCAGTTTACCATAAATAAAAGGACAAAATCAAGTGTTCGATGCCAAATAAAGTCATCCTCAGTAAGTGACTCGGACAGAGAGGAGGGCATTAACGGTGCAAAGTGCAGGTGATTCTGTGCTCGTCATGAATGGTTCATGTGGCGTTTTTTTTTACCTTTGACTTTGAGGTAGTGTCCTCCAAAACGGTAGGCCTCGAAGTTGAGGGACAGCGGCGTGTTGGACTGATCCAGGAACAGGTCGACCCGGGATAGCTCAATGCCGTTCCTCTCAAACACTGGACCCAGAACCTCTCTGGGAACATAAAAACAAAGAGGCTGTTAATTATGGTTCAAACAGACCCCTGCAACACGTTTTGTGTGGCTGCTCCTCCTCCTCCCCTCTTACCTCAGGGTTTTCTTTTTCATTGCAGGTACAATTTCTGTGTTTATGTCCACGTTGAGATCAAACTTGAGGCTGAAGCACTCCTTACTGGGGTCCTGCAGGGGGAAAAGACACACTGTTAGTTTACACAGGTGGGGCTGCAGCTCTGCCGGCCCACCCCGGGCTTGTGCTGTATGTGAGCGGATCCACAGGGGGGCTCCTTCTCACTGCACTGCCTGACTCAGACTATAAGCTGCCTGGGAGATACCACTCTGTTACATCACTGTTACAGAGAATAATATTGGCTGCCATCCTGTTACACAAATCTAATAATGGTAGAGTCACAAATAAGTGACAAATATGGTTTATTTCCGATGAAAAATCTTGATGAAGCAGCTGTGGACTCCTTCCAGGAACAAAAACTAAACTGTGGTTTCATGGGGGGGGGGGGCCTTTTTATGCATGTGTGAATGACTACTTACATCCGTGTGTCGTCTCCGTGGCTTCTTTTTCACCAACTTCATCCCCCCTGTTTTACGCTCCCTGCAAAACAGTTACACACGCACGCACACACATCGTCATACACATGATACACATGTCAGTTCTTTAAAAGAGCCCAAAACATGAGAAACGTCCACTTCAAAGACGCACATTTCATAGCTGTAATTTATCCCCCAGTGTAAAAAGACAAGAGCTCTAACTGACACTAGCATGATGTAACAGAGGGCTACAGACCCGCGGTCATTGATCCCCTCATCCTCTTCTTCCAGGTCGGACGGGGGGCTGGTGCGCGGGGGACAAGAGCGTGTGGACACGTTCCGAGCCAGGATGGAGGCTAAAGGGCAAGAAAACACAGCAGTCATTCCTTCTGTTGGAACACAACTGAGGCAACCTTTGATATCAAGCTTGAAATAGTTGGTTCGCCCAAATTAAATTAAATTTATTCGTCTTTGATTTCCTTCATTGGAACTTGTCTGAGCATCATCATGTTTCTAAATCTCAGGGATGGCTATCACAAGTCCTCTTCTAGCACTTGGGGGGAAAAAACAGTCGACCAATCAGAGTTTTATAGGCAGGATTAAGGATAATGACATCATATTCCTGCACAGCTTGCTTCCTACTTGGCTGCATCCATGAAAAATAGCCACAAGCATGCATTAGATCGACACAGCTGTATTGTTATTAGGGCTGCGCAATATATCGTTTCAGCATCGCAATGCGCCCTTGTGCAATAGTCACATTGCAGGACACGCAAAGTCAAGTAATGCAAATTAACTCAAACACATCATGCTACAAATGTTTTGCTGCTAGATACAAAAGGAAAGTCAAGAAAAGTCTATTTATTTTTTAAGCCTGTTTATCTTCCACCACGCAGATTAAATACACATTTTAACAGTGAGAAATGATTAAATTACATGTAACACAACTGCGACGCACAAGTCCATTTGTAAAGTTTACTTATGGGAAATTGTTTTAAAGTAAGAAATTTCCTTTTCCTTATCACAATATTTCTCCCATTTTTTCCAATATTGTGCAGCTCTAATTGTTATAATATTAGTATAATTTACAGAACAACTCATAAACTGTAAAAATATCTTTGTTTGTCCTGAAAATTTACTTCAGGATAAACAACTAAAAATAAATAAATGATGAAGTACAACAAATTAGAAATGATCAGGCCAAGTTAGGACTAAAGTTAAGTGAGAAAATAAGTTTATCAGTCTTTGAATGAACAAACAAAGTGCCTTTAAAAACAAACAAAGTGCAACTATCATAGATTTGTAATGCATACACTGAATAATGATGAAGACAGTTTTACAAGAAACATATGGGAAAGGAAGCTCTTTTACATGTTTTAATACATGTTTTGCCTTCTGGAGACAACAACTCAACTCTGTGTCCTTGATATTTACACAGTGAAATCCTGTAATGAGGCAATGGGTATGACATCACAGAATAAAGAAGTCTACCTTGAGGTTGTAAGTCAAATCGGGGGTGCCGGTCAAAGTGCATGTTGTCTGTGTTCTCTGAATGGAAGCGTGAGTCACATGACTCACACAGGTGAAGGGGGCTTTTGCTATTCAGGTCTAGGCAGTCTGGGTGGTGGCAAACCTAAAAGCAGAAACAGAGAGATGGAGATACAGAGGGGAAAAGTCAGATCACAATAACTGCCAAGTACACAAGGTTCTTCCATTAAAATACAAAAACATTTTAAAAGGCAGGGCCAAAGTTAAAAAAAAAAGGGGTAAAACAGTCACACACATTGAGAATAAACAGCTCCCTGCCTGACTATTGTTTCTGCCACAATTAAATGACCACAGAGGCTGCCACGGGCATTCCTGAGGTTTGGTGACTCCCACCTTCCCACCATCTGTCCCACTCTGTGGGATAGCAACTAATTGACTTTAAGTCAGTTTTTCACCTCGTGTGCTGATCTGGGAGCAGCTTACCCTTACATAATCCAAAAATCGCATCTCGAGAGGTGAAACAATAAAACCGACCACAGGTCAGCGACTGGGAGACTTCCAGGCCGCAGAGCTCTAAAAGCAGCAGAAGGCTGCAGGATTAAGGATCTCTCTCAGCCTCAGCCCAGACAGATCCGACCGACCCCCCC
>JBBPCS010068223.1:0-16833 GCA_037974645.1 Hollardia meadi
ATCACATTAAACTTGAAATAAAAGAATTACTACAATTGAACTCAGGGCATGTGGGGTATAGGGCTATATTTAAATATTTTAAAGACTGGACTTAAGAGCTGTAATAAAACCCGTTCCGATCTACACTCCAATTCAGAGGGCTGTTTGCCAACCGCCATAAGATCTCAGAAGAAGAAGAAGACGAAGGACAAGGAAGGATCCATGGGTGTTTCTCAAAGTCAAGGATCTTTCCTTGGAAGTCAGGTCCTCCAAAGGCTAGGCGAGACTCCTTCCTAGCATTCCAATGGAACAAGCTAGCGAGTGTGTGTCATTGCGTCATTCTCCTTCTTTTTCTTCTTAATCCAACATAAACACAATCAAAACATTCAAATGTGAATTGTAACATAAATAATTACGTTAGTATGCACTACTATTTCCCTTTGAAGTGAACTCACAAAACCTTTTTTTTTCTAAAATCAATAAACTCGCTCAACATTTTGCTTCTTGCAAACCCTCTTGTGTGAATAAATTAGGTTTGTTATATGACTGTAGCCCACAGAAGTGCAGCGCAGCTTTAAGAGAGAACGTCAGAAACCTCCGTATCGCAGTGCTGCGATGAAGGCACAGAGCACTTGTGCCTCTTCTCTGTTACCTGCTACACTCACACACCCCTGGGACAACAGTGAGAGAAGCAGTACGTGATGTGACCCATATTCACTTGCAGCAAAGAGAGCAAGAGGTGGAGAGGGTGGAGCAGCAGAGCGATAGGTGGAGTATAACCAGTGGATAGAGGAGAGCTACATCTATGTGCTTTATCTTTCTGTCTGTGTATCTAAAATGCAGCGTATATCCATCCATTTATCCAGCACCATAGTTTCCTAAATATTATATTCATATACAACTAAATATGTTTTGTAGGAAACATAATGCTGTCCACATTACATCTATAGGAAACCATGCAGCATGGTTCTATGGATGGCTACGTCCAGCATGAAATATCTCTAAATGGACTGCCATGAAATTTTGAACACTCATGGTTCCCCAATCCTAATGACTTTGGTGCACCCCTGACTTTTCCTCTAGTGCCTCCATGAGTTTTAAATGAAATGTCTGAAACAACTGCTGGATGGACGGCCATGAATTCAGTTCAGAAATTCATGTCCCTCTCAGGATGAATTTCAATCATCGTAACTCTCCAGGACTTGGGTTTATGTCTAAACACCTGCAAGTGTAATGACATTCCCATCAGCCTCCGTTGTACCTTCTGTTTAGTGCCAATTACCAAATGTTGGTACGCTAACAAACTAAACTAATATGGCAAACATGATAAACATTAAACATCAGCATGTTAGCATTGTCATTGTGTGTACTGACATTTGAATTTAGCACAGCTGTAAGCTGCCAGCATGGCAACGCAAACCAACTTTTTGGGCTCTGCCTCCATCAGCCTTCCTTTAACCAGGTGTCAAGACATTTCATTTATTTCCCTACAACTAAAGTGTGATTAACATTTTTATGGTAATATTTAAGCAGCTCAAAGCATAGGTTAAGGTCAGGGAAAGACCATTTTTGGGTTAAATGGGGAAAAAGTCATTAGTGGCTTGAACCAGAACATTTTCTTTTATATTTAAGCATGACGAGTAGTGATGTTGTGAAGCAAAAATTCCAAACTTTCAGGATTTGCTGCACCTCTGTATTCGATCACTGTAAATTGATTACATTTGGGTTTTGGCTTTTTCTTTTTCTTGGCTGTTTTCTTCTAAACAATCAACCCGGTGGCTCACAAACATTTCTTTCATGCCTCCCTTTTGGCAGCCAAAATGAACTGATTTAAACAGATTGAATTTAAATGAAGATATTGTAGAACATGAACAGGGTGTTTCTCGTGAGCTACTGTGGTACTTAATTTTATCAAACATAAAAGTCACCAAAAACCCAAGGCTCTCCCGTCTACTAACAGTGAACCTGAGAGCATTACAGGCTTTTTCAGGGGCAGTTTTTTATTTTTCTTTCCTTTTCTGTTAGCACTTCACACTCTGCATGTCCTTTCGCTAGAATACATTTTGCCACACTTTTCCAATCATGTTCAAGGACCCAAGTCCCAGCTTGATTAATGAAAATAATCATCAGTATGCAGCCCTAGAAATGTTATCTCACCCTAACCTTAACCAAGTATTTTTAGTAGGGTGCAAACTCCAGCCTCCAGAGTTAAAATCCTGCTCTGTGAAGTATGAGGATGTCACACTTCCTGGACTGGACATAAACATTCCCAGTGAATGTAATCCAAGAGGGAATTACATGTCTTCCACAAAGCAATTTAGTTGTACAGAAATCTATCTATCTATCTATCTATCTATCTATCTATCTATCTATCTATCTATCTATCTATCTATGTATGCAGAGATATAAAGCGAGAGTCAGACAGAAGGGGCTGTCGTGAAAAGGGCGTAGGGGAATAAATTCTCACCGCTGCAGTATTAATTCTTAATTTGATTGAGATGGTTTTTTCTTCGGAGTAGCAATTCTGCTTCATTTAGCTCACATGAAGAGACCCAGGGCAGAGGGCTATGTAGCTGTTTCAGAGCAAAATAAGCATAAATGAGGAGGAGGTGGAGAAAGCAGAGGCAATACCCGACTTCAAATAATCCAATTCATCATAAAACACACACATGCACCTCCCTGATTTATAGACCCGTTTTCTAATTGGTAAATACACCTCGGATCTCCAGTAGTGATTGGCCAGATAGCCCTCACTGTGTGCCCCGAAGACGAGTGGACCATCTGGCCTGTTCCTCCCTCCAGAGCAGCCTGATTGCAGAGCCTGGAGGTGGGCCCAGATAACTGTAGTCTCAAGTTAAGTGCCAGCTGTACTTAACAGGAACGGGTTAAAGGTTAGGAATTAAGAACTAAGCACAGGATTGATTTGAATAGAGAGGAAAGGTTGATTCTAATGTGGCCTTGGGTAGGAATTCAACAATGCAACATCCTACAACTATACTACTGACAGCAGTACTATAGGATCCATTACCATAGGCCTACTGTTGATTTTCTCAAGAGGTTGCGAGAGAGGCGTGTGCTTCAGTTTTACAAGCATTCTCAGACTTAATGTTGCCTGTTCAATACAATCACAACAAGTCCAAATGTTGGCTTTAAGGTTGATTGATTAAACGTATGCTGAAAGTGAGGAGGGGGAAAAAACGAAAAAGACGTAAAAAGTAAGCGGGAGAGAATTTTTTTTAGGTGATAGAAAGTAAAGGAAAAAAATATTTTATCTTTAGCAATTTCGCTAACTTTTTTGGCTAGATCTGATATTTTCCTTAAATGATTTAACACGATACAACAAGGGAGTTGTGTGCACATCCTATTTACACCAGATAGGCTACATCTCTTTAAATAAAACCTCTTTAAATAGTAGACCAGCCTCACCTGGAACTTCACTGGCTTTAAGTGCCACAATGACAACATCTCTATCCTTGCCATTATTTTTTTTTCCCCTCCCAGATATAAAGAAACAAACATTAGAGTAATGTGAGCTATTTCACATTTAATAAACGCATATATCTCTTTTGATGAAATGAACAATGAACATTTACACCTTTCAGTGTTCAGATAATTTAAAAAATGAAGGCTCTAACTCATCATTTGGTAATGGAGAAGCTAAATTATTATCCAAATCCTGCACGTTTTATGAGACGCAAAGACCAACTTGAAATGAAAAAAAACAACATGAATTCATTATAATGATTTGCATTGCTGTGTGTGTACACCCCGTCACAGTGTGGACTACACCTTAGAGACCACTGAGCCTTAAATACCCGGCATTTACATTGATGTAATCGCCAACACTGTCACAAATTATATAACAGCAGCAAATGAAACAGGAGTATCTCTTTCCAACAGAGCTGAGTGGACAAGCCCAAAGTTGTCTCCCATCAGAGCCCCGCTATGTTTCCAATTCGGGGTACCCGCTACTTACGTGTACTGCTGGGGGAACGTGAGACCCGCTGCTCCAGGCCACGATGCGCTGAAAAGCAAGATAATCTGGATAGATACCAAGCAGACGATGCTGCAAGACCTTTTGCCTATCGCCATTTTCCATTAACAATTCTCGTCACGGGCTTTCGGTGCGTGAATGAAGCGTTCCGGACTGTCTCCGGGGCACACGGCTAGCTAGTGTCAGTCAGTTTCCCGACGACTTCATGTCGGTTTGTGTTGTCAAGTGGTCGCGGAGGAGGCAGCCGCTGGCCGTGGAGGCATCGCGGGCGGTGGGAGATGCACTAATGCAGCTGCCAAGACACTGCAGAATCTCTCCTCCTGCTCCCACATACAACACCAACACCACCACCACCACCACCACCACACACACACACACACACACACTCACACACACAACACAGGCCGGCGCGTCCACGACGGCGCTCTCTCATCAGCAGCCCCGTGGAGCCAGGGCGCGTTCACGCTCACCAGGCAACAGAGGAGCAGTAGAAGAATCTAGTTTGGGTTTTATTTATCTCTGCAGAGCCACGTGGGATTTGTCATCGACATAGATTTCATTTTTTTATACAAGACTCACCGCTGCCCTTCTGTATGGGGTACTGGAGGTTGCAACTATCACAAGCAATAAAGGGTCCCTGAATGCAACAAAATGTAGAAACTGCAAATTTTAAATTATATATTACAAATCTTGCAAGCTGTAATAAGGTAGGCTAGATAGACACATGCATCACACACTACATGTAGGTCTATATAAATTAATGTAGTACTTTACTCATTAAACATTTATTTATTATTTATTATAGAACACTTGACTTGTGTAGGCCTATTGTTGGTCTTTTTTTAAATTATCTATCTATCTATCTATCTATCTATCTATCTATCTATCTATCTATCTATCTATCTATCTATCTATCTATCTATCTTTGTAATTTAATCCTATATAATTTTTTTTTTAAATCGTAGCATATAAAATGCAATACATTGTTAAAGATTAAACCAGTTAAAAGTAGGAATTTCACGATCACCTTTTAATTTTGTTCCTGATCCTGATCAGTCTTTTGATTTGGACTCGTCTGCCAACCAAATACATTCCAATACATGTTTGTTTAGTTTTTCCTTCATATCACAGCTGTGCAAAATACAGTAACATTTAATCAAAATACAGCATGATTAGTAAAGAAATTCAAATCAGTTTGACAGGAAAATGGCTCAGCTTTAAGAAACTATAACATGAATCTGGCTTTCTTTGTTGGTTTTAATATTCTGTCCTTTGCGCTGTTTGGTCTCATCTTTCTGCAGAGGAGTTTCAGTGTGGATCTGCTGTTACAGGAAGATTTGGACAGGAGCCAACGAGCCCTTTTTCATCTCCACTGTACGAAATACTTTAAGGTTCAATTTGACCAACAGCACAACACTAGAGTCTTGCAGATTTTGATAGAGAAGCAACATGACTACAAATGTTGCAACCGTCCATGGAAGCAACTGAAACTACAATCAGGTTCTTGATTCCCACAAAATGAGAAAATTCATATGCTGGATTACCAACCGGGCAAAGCAAGCAACTCCCCTGGGGCCCCTAAAGTCTCAGGTTCATTGCAAGTCTATGGAGTCCTGAGGCTGATCAAAATCTAGTAAAAGCTTACCAATGTAATTCTTAATTCTAAGCAAGGATTGAGTGTATTTACACACTGGAAACATGAGAAAACAGAGTATACTTAAACCATATAGGATGCTTACTAGATACAGTGGATTTCTTTTATTCTATTCACCAACAATGCAATGGATAAATAAAATGGGAGAGTTACTCACAACTGAAAAGAATTAAGAAAGGAAAATAAAAAAATAAGCTAAATTTGATCATCTTTGTTATATTTAATTTGGCATTGATATTTCAATGTTTTGTTTCATTTTTGTCAAATGTCATTTTGGGCACAGTATAGGCCTTTTGTCACAGACTTTCTGACTTGTCAGAGCAGCAATAAAATAGGAGTAACTTGTGATATTAATGATGCCTCTTCTCAGAGAGTCAGCATACATAATGAACTGCGACTCATTTAATTCAATGCAGTCAAAATCATGCACTGACATGTCAAAGGCCTGCTGTAAGAAGGCATAATGAAGCTGCTATTTATATTTAATACAGCGTTATGGGCATTGTATTAAATGGAGGTGACAGATACACACAATGCAGGAGGTGGGATGTCAACAGGGGCCCAACAGCAAATTCCCCCCTGGGGGTTCCCTAACAGGTTAATCCTTCCATGCCCAACCCTGAGATGAACACCAAGAGCACTAAATTATGGATGTGATAAAAGAGGCTATTTAAGGTGAAAAGCATGAGTGAATACATAAGCGCACATGCATTTCTTTTCAGTATGGTTCTGGGAGTTTGGTGGTGAATCTGCTGTCCTGTATCCGGCCTAAATAGAATGTGTACATAGAGTCATGCAGTCAGTATGTTTTGCATGTAAAAATATGAGAATTTTCCATAAACAACCTTCTTTAATCCAGATCAAATCTTCCATCAAAAACATTTTCTTTTTCTACTGTAGATTTGCAAAGATAAATATCCTAAACTAAAAAAAAAGAACAAAATATATTGACCACAGAATAGTGATTGTGGAAGTGCAATCACTACCAGACTACATTTAATTCCCATTTAAAGGGAGAATCTTGTGCCTATATCACAATGTGTTTTGGCTGTAATTACCTCTTTGATGCAGTTGCACTGGTGGACAACACATGAGAGAGAAATGGCATTTCAGCTGGAAGATTTAGACCTACAGAATGTACGTATGTTCCTTTATACATCATTTGCAAATATAAAGAGCTCTCACCAGAAACATGAAGAACAGAGACTCAACACTGTGAGGCTGAAGATGTAAAATTAAGCTGCTGGGACAGTAAAGTGGAGATTGACTTTGTGATATTTCACAGATCACACATTTCCCTCACTATTTGTGGTGCTTTCTTCTGATTTTATCCCTTTAGTGCAGGTCACAGCCATTACAGGCAAGCAGTCTCCTAGTTGCAATACGTCTTCGAGAGCAGTTTGTTAAATTATGATATTGATGCTGATGAGACCACAGCAGGGTGTGTGTGGAGAGTCTGTAGGAGTCGGATTAAATCTTCCCATGTGAGAAAGCTCCCTACTCAGGTGTCCTTGACCGAGACTTGAATCCCCACCTCACCTCACCTCGGAGCCGCTGTTATTGAGTCTAATCCTGAGCCCTGATTGAGGGAGAGAGAGTAAAGGGAGCAACTATTGGAGGATTTTGATTTAAATAACATGCATGTATATTACTTTTGGCCTCAAAACTTAATAACTAGGCTGTAATTTTACTGTGGAAATGCTTGTGCTGCACCAAATTCATGGAAAGCTTTCTTAAAGCATTAAGATATGGAACTTTTCTTTGAGAAACTAGTCAACAGAACCTGTTTTTATGCAGTCTTCATTCAGCTGCTCTACAGCTCACCCGACAGGATGACTGCACCTACTCCTGCCCCCTCTGGGAGGAAGGATGTGGGTTCAGCTTTTATTTGTCTCCCTGACTGCCTCATGTGCTAATACTGCTGTCATGTCCTGAGGAGAGAGAAGACTAATTACTGACTGCTCAGTCTTCCTGCCAGTTCCCCTTGGAGAGCCATACACTGTTAATTGGACGACAACTCCAAGGGAGCTGAACTGTTGATGAGACCGACCTTTACCTCACGAAAACAGCATTATATATCAAAAGACATTTTTAATCTCTCATATGCCTTGATGCACCTCTGTTTCACAGCATTTTTGTTTACAATATTCCATTTTATCTAACTATATAATTAAGTTCTCTTGAATACATGTAGGCCAATTAACCTCTTATTTGGTGATTTGCTGTTGGAACACAATTTTAGCTAGGCTGGCTAAGTGCTGACTGTAGGCCAACTTTTGACTTTGTCTTGTTAGTTTTTAAAATGTAGTTGTGTTTCTCTGTCTGAACAAAATAAAATGTATAATTCTACTAAATAGATATTTGACTGCAGTAACGAGACAAGACAGCCTACAACTAGCTAGCAGCTATGTGAAACTGCGCTTAGGAACAGCTAAAGGTAAAAGTCAACATGCTAACATGCTCACAATGACAATACAAACCAGCTGATTTTTTTTTAGTAGCTATAATGTTTTCTCTATTCTAAATCTTACTTGACAATGTTAGCATTTGCTAAGTAGTAGCTAAGTATAGAGGTGTTGGGGAATAAAGCTGATGGGAATGCCATTGGTTTACAGGAATTTGATTATAAAGTATTATTTGACAAAATTTGATCTAGATGACGGTGCTAGGATCAGCAAAGTGATTACAACTCACGATGAATGTCTAATCCATGCAATAGTTGTTGAGGTATTTCAGTCAGTGTTGGACAGGCCACCAGCACAAACATCTATAAAGCCATGTCACTAGCATCAATAAAAATCTTTTTTATAATGTTGCATTTAGCCTCTTTGCTTGCTTTAGTGCACTATGTGTAATACTAGCTTTAAATCAGTCTATCTCATTGTTAATGGACAAAATGTATTCTGTATGTAAATGCCGACACTCATTGTGGTGTGTAGGCTGGACTCTCCATCACAACACCAAAACATGGTACCTAGTGGTAATTTTGGGTGAACTTAGTGATCATTTGAAGGCTGCACTGATAAAGTAGTTATGGTAAATTGTGTTGCCTGTCCTTGTAGCAGATGGCTGTTTAGAGGTTAAATGCTCTTGCTGTAGGCAGTCAGAAACTTCCCTTCACGACAGCTGTAATCCTGCTACTCATTCCGTGATGTTTGAAAGGGCACATCAGTGTGGCATCAAGCACAAATCTCACTTGTATACAAAAAATATGATCATTAAACAAATGTATTTATTCAATTACAGTTTATTAAATCAAATTATTTTTTGTCATAGTTTTAAATAGTTTTAAAATCAAGCTAAATCTAAAAAGTGGCAATTATGTGACATTTTATCAATGCTTATCAATGTCACCTTCACATTAAGTTGATTTTTCCATAGTGATGGAAAACACAGTTTACACAATAGGTGATATATCTTTAAGATCGCATACACACAAGCACACTCATTCAACAATTTTGACATACAGTAAGTATGTTGCTGTAATAATGCAAAGCTTACTGTGCCGATATCCTGAGAATCATAAAAAAAATTATTAGTACCAAAGGCTAATTGCTCAGTTTTGGCTTATGATAAACATGGTATTTTTCTTTGGTAACCTCTGCAAATTATTCAAGTGAAATACTCAGATCATCCGTGAAATATGTTTTAGAGCGGATTAAAAATTAACACTTGTCTAAGCCTCATCAGGACGGGCAGGAACGCTGGCAAGAGCTGAGATGAGCCTCTCAAATACACGGATGCCTTTCAGGAAGACTTGCTCATTCAGAAACTCGTTGTGATCGTGCAGCAGGATTGGCGTCCGGTTCATTGGGGAAAAGCCGATAGCAGGGATACCCACCTACAGTGGATGCAATAAACAAACCTATGACCTGGCAGGGAACTCAAGGAATGGAATAGCTTTCGCCCAACAACAAACATGTAACAGAATGAATGACTTGGATTACTTTTTTCCCCTTCCTTTCTTTCCATTATATCCAGTTTTTATACTCACAGCTCGGATGAATCGGCTATCTGTGGCAGCTGGAAATATCTCCTTTTCCAGAGTCATATTCCTACAGTGAAGATATTGACATGAAACAATACAAGAACAGGTTCCGTACAGTCCTACAGTACCTTCATGCTTTTGTCAGTTACAGCTTCTAAACATTTCTGAAACATTTCTCAAAAGTGCTATAGCCTGTGTTAGACAGCGACCATAGATCACATTTATATTTCCAGTAGAATACATAGTAAATCACAAAAGAAAAGATGCTGGGACAAGTAACTGTAGACAGGACAGACAATGCAGTTCTTTCTCAACAGGAGAGGAGTATTGTGGGAGCTGTGTGAACATTTGCAGCTGAGGTGTGAAATCTTATGGAGCTCAAAAGAATATACAAAAATCTTATTTTATGATCCTCTAAAACAGTAGACAAAGATTTACATTAGATTCTTGAGAAATCTCAGTGTTATGTATTGTGTTGTGTACAGTGTACTCACATTGCCTTGCAGGCTCCACTAAAGGCACACCACCAAGGATCGTTCTCCTCTGTCGAAGTCAAATTCTGGTTCATATGTTTCTGCAATGGATGGCAGCTAATTAAGTCTAATTTTCAAGAGGAACAAACAGCACTTTTATGTAGTGTGTGTTCACTGACCTGAGCAAATTCGTAAGTGACATCTTCTCCTGCTTCTTTACACCACTCTTTGATCTGTCTTTCAAACTCCTGGTAGGATTATAATAATTTAGAAGTTAGTGTAGATTTAACATTGAGCTGGAGGTGATTTCAAACAGACACCATCTGCCTGTAGATGAGAATTGCGCCGTGGAATCGCAACCATTGGCCGCAATCTGCCCCGGCAGCTGCTCTGTGAAATCTAGGGGTTACACACCTGTAGATTTACTGTAGGTGGTATTCTCAGGTCAAAGCTGACATCCATTTCAGCTGGGATGACGTTGTAGGCCACGCCTCCTTTGACCATGGTCATATTCACTGTGGTGACATCACCGAGCGTAAAACACTCACTGGTATTTAGCCTAAAATACACACACATTGTACTGATGAAATTTCAGCAATTACAATGCAATTGCTGTAAGGAAATATAGCAGAGAGAAGAATTTGGCTTTTAAATCAAAGAAATCTAAATCAAATCTTTTATTTTCGGTACCAAAGAACAACTTAACAACTCATTGTTGCTGGTCATATTCATTTATGTCTTTGGGACACAAACACAACACATAATGGCGGGAGAGCCACGTAGCATTTAAGTTAATTTAATTTTAAGTTTAATCATTTAAATAACCATAGGAAAAAGAAAAAAAACCCAAGAAATTCCTTACAATTTCTGTCTTTACATTTTCCTCATAATACAGAGGCAATGCTTTATAACTGGTATTTTAATTAGAGTTTAGTTAGTTGGGTTCAGAATTTCCTGGGGAGTTTCAAGGAAGATCATGTGTTAACTAGAAAGCCAATAGTTACTTGTAAAAATAGAATTACCGCCTCGTGGCTGTATGCCTCCGCGCACCAGTGAAGTTGCAGTTTACATTCATGTCTGTCCAGACTCATAATAGAAACCATAATTTGAGATCAAGTGAATGTTTTGTGCCAAATTTGAAGAATTTCTGTCAAGCTGTTCCTGAGATATTGCATTCACAAGAATGGGCCGGATGTACGGACAACTCGAAAACATAATGCCTCCGTGTCGGCAATAAAGCATTGACATACTGTACATAAGACAAGCCACATGTCGCTGTACTGTAAACGACAAATAATTCAAATCCCACATCTTACAAGATTTTTCATCTTAAAAAAAGGGTTATCTTGTGGAAGACCCACGAAAATTGCCACGAACATTTCACCTCCATAATAACATCACTATTTGTCACTTCATTTTTAGTGTCATTATTTTGTTCAATGGGCTTTAGCACTGGTGGTGAGGTTAACCACCTTGACAGGGTACTACATAAATCTGGGCTGCTTATATTCCTCAGCTTTAAACATGAATGTGGCATTTTACTGGTTCTTTAGAACATCTCAATGGCGTTACTTTTGGATGCACCAGCCATAAGCCAGGATTTTTCCTGCATAGAGAGAAGTTTTTGGCGTCCCACATTGAGGTTTTAGCCACTCCCCAACAGAAAATCACCAGCTTCAAAATAAATGAAAGATAATTGAAAATAGAGATAGCAATTCCAGTCCTCTCCAAATGTGTTAAATAATAATTTATCTAACACTTTTTGAACAAGCAGAAAATGAAACCTTTTCTTATGAAAGATTTTCACCTAGACTATATTGCCCTATATTGTGTGTAGTCACCCTCCCCCCCCACAAAGGCCCATTCTGAGTAAAAAAAACAACAACCTGTACACAGACTCACAAGCCATTCAGAGCAACTCTTGCACAGTTGGAATTGTAAATGTAATGTATGGAATGTAAGAGGTGTTTTAAGAGATGCTTTAAGAATATATTTTTTTATCTACTGTATAAAAAGAGGCATACAGACTCAAGCCTTTAAAGCTCACATTTAGAAAATGACTCCCCCAAAACTTACTCCAAATTCTGTATAAATGAGAAGCCACATCTTGCCATATATATTAAAATGGTTTTCAATCTCACCTTTGTTTCTCCTTCTCTCTGAAGTCCAGGAAGGAGTTCATGACTTGGCGCTGAGAGGGAAAATACATAACTTTTACAGAGAAGAAATATAAATCATTCGGACTGGAAACATCACAAAGTGGCATGGTTTGTGCACGGCCCAGGACCTGAAGGCTTTTCAGTGGTTGATTAAAACCGCCCAGAACAGCATTGGTACCCATCTACCAAGCATCAATGCTATTGTGAGGGGAGGTGTCTGCGCAGAGCCCAAAGGATAATAAAAGACAACACCCACCCCGGCCACAGCCTGTTACAGATGTTTCCGTTGCTACAGAGCAGCTTCTTTCTTTAGGCTGCCAGCCTCCTGAACTCATCCTCCACAGCCCACCATTAAGTGTTTATTTCTGTGACTTGATTATTTATTGATTAGTTTGTATAGTTTTTGTTTGTTGTGCACAGCATAGGGAACTCTAACTGAGGTTGCATTAATGACAACTTAATCTTGAAACATAACACTGTCCTTTCTCAATCCTTGCAACATGTTTTTATTTTATTTTATTTTTTTTAATAATTTAACAGTTTAACTGGTCCTAAGACATTGACACTTACCAGCTTCTCAGCGGCTGTATTCTCCACAAACCTAGAGCCATGACCGGGACTGCCGGGGCAGTGGATGGTAATCCCTGGAAATAAGAAGTCATTCTGCTCGATCCAAGATCAACTTCATCCTCCTTCAAACATCTTGGAATCTAATGCGATGGTGGAAATCTTTTACTGGGTGTATTTTATACTCACACCAGGGGTTCCTCTCTCCATAAAACACAGTGAAGGCCTCGCCAGGGTTGGCCAGACCTATAGAATACATGCAGACAAATAAAATTATTTTAACATAAGACTAGTACATAAATAGAACTACAAAGTGTGGGACAAACTACAGAAGTTGATGAAGTACAGATTAGCAACTACACCACATGAGGATTTATGATCCATGATAACCTGAGACTGAATTTCAGCACACATTGATCTTTGGCTTTAAAACCAATAAAGGCAAATTGGCCCAGTTGGTAACATAACATTTAAATAATTGGTTGTCAGACCACCACATGCGCTCTTTGACTTTGTGCACATCAGATCAAATCAAATACTGGCTATAGGCAGATTCATTTCAGACACAGTAAATATTAGCCCTGACAATAAATTTATCAAATTATATTAACATTATAGATTTCTCACATACGTAAATGTATCCCTATGTGCAGATTCCAATAAACTGTCTCAATGATATCTAACAAAACGTTTAACCACCCAACCAGCTCAGAGTAAAGTCTTTAACTGGTCATACTGTAGTTAATTAGCAGCTCTATTTGAGTCTGTTTTAATAACTCAGAAGAAATGTGATTATGCCTAAAAATATGTGTTGATATGGCAACAAGGTGGAGGCAAAGGAGGCTACTTCATGAGCTGCACTGATGTTTCCTTCTCTGAATGTTTCATTTCACCTTGGAGGGTATTATACCAAATACCAGAGATACACACAGACACCTGCCAACTGAACAGAACACAGAATTTTCTGTGATATTATAAACACAATAACTGGACTCCGAGCTTTAACTTAATAAGTAACTGAGTGGCCTTCATGGTTCAAGTTTTTATTCATTAACCTTTAAGTTTTTTTTTTTTTTTATCTATCTATAGTTATTTATTTACCTTCATCGAGAGCAAAGCCAATGTTTAACTTTTGGAACTCTGGGTGCTTCACAAATGTTTCCATTCCTTTGTGACCTCCAACTTCTTCATCTTAAAAGAAAGGGAAAAAATATATATTATTTTAGTTGTTAATGTCATATTTTCATTTCTCTGCTCTTTCAATCATTCTGGCTGATTAGACCTCTGCTCTAGTCCAATTACATTCGGCAGGCAAAATTTAAGAATCTAAGGCTTTGTGCAGTAAATATACAAAATACCACATGTACCAACAGCCTCATAAACAATGCAGACTACTGAACACATAATTACCACAGCTTGTAGTGGCTGAATCTAAATGATACGGTCATGAACTGTTTTTACTGATTCTTACAAGTTTTAAATATATTAAAGTTCACATTTGTGCTACTGTTTGATCAGCTGATGGAGATTCAGTGTTATAGCTGCTTCCTTACATGCCACTTGCACACTTTAAAGCAGGTTTTTCCACTCGTCACTGCCTAACAAGCAGCACACAGATAAAGGTCTAATTTGTGCCTCTCTAAATATCATTGCATTTCTGTCTTACTAATATTTGCGTCATCTCCCCATCAATTCCATTGAAGCCAGAATGACAGATGAATTCACGCAAGCATTTCTTGTTTTGATGCAACCTCCAGCCAAGTCTGTCAGACTCACTGGTTAGAGTTCATCTTTGCTCATCTTTGACAGAGCAGATGTCCTCAGTCGGCCAATAAAAACACTGCTGTACCATCTTAGGAAATGGAAAACTTATTTTTCTAGCATGTTTCATCCCCGAATTTAGTAAATTATCACACTTTGAGACTACAAACTGCAGTGTCGCTTCTGGACTGCCTGCAGGGAACTTTTGCTGAAAGGTTTATCTTAACAGGTGCAAAACAGCTACCAGGAGAGTGAGGAAGGTTATTCAATCAGGCACAGTCTGAACATGCCCCTCACTACCTTGAGATGATCAGGCAAAATAACTGACAACACCCATGTGCGTGGACCACGGCTGTGTATGCTTTGAGAACAAATTGCAAAGAGAGGAAAGGAAGCAATCAAATATCCTACCAGGAACAAACATTAGGTGCACAGTGCGCATCAGTTTCCGTCCCTCTGCCTTCAGTCTTCTGACTGCCTGGATGTACCTGCAAAGAACAAAAGAAGACATGGCATTTATGACAGCAATAAAAACTGGAATCTGAGCTGACAGTATGCAGGTTGAGAGAGTTGGTGTTAAAACAGGTTTTTCAACAGATCACAACATGATTAAAAGTGACGATCACAACAACTAGAGCAAAATCCTGTTTGATAAAACAAGTTATCAAGGCAGTTTATACCCACTGTATAGTTACACATTTCATGTCCTGTGATCCCCGGGCATAAATGTTGCCCTCTGCATCTTTGAAAGCACTGAAAGCATCGTATTTCCAATGTTCCTGGAGAAGAGATTGATATCAAATCTGTTTTTCTTCTTGTCTCTTACAGATAATAACAGCATTACAGCATTAACGGAGACAGACGCCATACCTGGAAAACAGGTACAACATCTGTGTGGGAATTCAGTAAGATGGATTTCAAGGTCGGGTTCGACCCTTCCCATGTCATGATCGACACAACTCTGCCTGGACAAACCTAAAGGTAGAGAAAAAGACAGAAAAGGCCCACTGTATTTCTGTGTTTATTTAGAACATGAACAGGAATGTTAGCATCATGAATGACATTACCATCACTGACACACACCTCAATCATTTTCATGGGTAGCCCAAGCTCCTCTGCCATTCTGTCCAGGAACTGAAGAGCAGCACCTGTAAATTAATTAAACAGATTGCAGAAGAGTCTGGTTAAATATTATGTAAAACAAGAACACCCGCTGCTGCCAGATGTTGCAGTACTATTGGACTTCAGTAAAGTCACAGAATACCAAAAATCAAGCTTTCTTTTATCAACTATCCATTTTTCATCCACTTTCAGGTCAGTGTGAGGAGGCAACCAAGTGAGAAAATTAGCCTTAAGGTCCTTTACTGAGGCACTATCCTTAGCTCTCTTGTGCCTGGCACAAACAAAATAAAGCATCCTGAAAATGAACAGGAATCCTCTGAGGTACAGCACCATAAAGTGAGTGGGGCCAGCCTTCCTACAGACAAAACAATCTGAGCTGCCGCCACATGCAATCCCATTCTTTTGGTCAGAGCCACAGTTTTGGTTTTATAACCACAGATTAGGGGAGGCGAAGCCTGGCTCAGCAGCTCAGCTTTCTTTATGAGATCATAAGCTCATAACTGGAAGCATTTAATGTCTCACAGACATCATCAGTGTCAGATCATAAGTGAAATTAAACAGCAACATAGAAAATAATGTGTATTCCAACAGCTGGTTTTAACTCCAAACCCTAACAATATAAGATAAATGCCAAAAAAAAAGAACCCAACTGTGACATTTCCAAAGGGCATGGCTTGATTTGTGTATTGTGAAGAAGATATCGCACCATAGTCGGGGTCTGGGTGGACAGTTTTGAGGCGGAGATACTCTCTGAACAGACTCACAGAGGGGTCCTCTCCCTCAGAAGAGCGCTGTCCACCTCCAACACCAGGACCATCTTTGTCAGGCAGCATGGTGTAATTTCTTCTACTCCTCTGAGGACACAGATATAAAACAATTTAAAAAAAACACACACAACTACATACACCAAAAGGCATAACCAACATGCCAGGGTCATGAGATAAATATCTAATCATCAAGTCTTTTATCTGGCAGAGTTATTTTATTTAAATCCAAAGAGCGAACCACCTTATGTAACTAACGTTGGCTCCAATCAATCGTGCCTACCGAGCGCTGTCGTTATGGCAAGCCGTTTTAACATTTAATAGCTAGACTGGATATATATTGCAGATATCTGTAATTCAATTCTTCCTAGT
>JBBPCS010068244.1:0-16830 GCA_037974645.1 Hollardia meadi
TGACATGCAGTCATTGTTATCTTAGATACAGCTTGTCTGTTTACTCTGATTACACATGGACAGTGTAAAAATGACCGCACACACACACACACACCGCACGCACAGCACACGTAGACTTCATGAAACCAACTGCTCCTTTATTATCCACATTGACGACTAAATCGAAATGCCCCCATACTGTTGACTTACCTGCATGGTTTTTGGCAGTTTTAAGCTTTCCTGATGACAACTTTTGTTTGACGTCCTCCATTCTCCCTAGTTTAGGCTGAATATTGACCGCGGTCTGCCTGAATGTAACAAATAGCCTGTGTTGCATTCATGCGTTGTCACTTAAATAACAGACTCCAGCACTGAATAGGCTGTAGCACAACACAGCATCATGTCAGGTAGCCCGAACCCGAACATGCCGTCTAAACCCCATCGGGTCCCGTCGGGTATCCACAGTCTAGCTCACACACACACTCTATCGATGCTGCACGAGGCGAGAGCAACGCCCCCTGATGACATAGCCACTCAACTGACCAATCCCACAACTTCATTACTTACTTACTCACTCAGTCACTCACTTACTCAGCCTCAGGGCAACCCTTAGGGCTGGCCCTCTGCGGTCCAGCCAAAAATACATATCGTGCTCCTCATACTGTATTTAAACCTCCAGTGCGGAACGTCTGTCTCCATCTTCTGGCAGTGAGAGTAATTACACAAACACTGGGATATGCTTATGACGCCATAGACTCTGACATACTTCTATTTGCTGTAGCCCAATACTGAAGCCTTCTGTGTTGCTATGATTGTTCCCCCCCTTCTCTGGAAAACCAATCTTTGTTAAAAACTCATCGCTACCAGTGAGCCAGTGCAGGAAAGCCTGCACTCCAGGTTTAATGACAGCGCGTCTATGTGGCCTGTAATGGAGCCAATAATTCCTCAACTGGGCACAATCATGGCCAGTCTAACCTACTGTGGGGGGCCTAAAGGCGAAGTTTATTGTGACACCCAACACCTGTGTATGTTGTGCATATGTACAGTATGTTGCTGTGTAATTGCTCATAGAGCGCAGACTATGGCAGCTTTGTTGTTTATCCAGAGACCCACAAATCCAACCCATGCTTTTTATGCTCGAATCTGACCCAGGTAATTTAATTAAGCACAGCCTTATATGCACAATATAATCTAAAATAATAAATGTCTTCTTGATTTCCCTAAGGAGATAGACCTAATATTATATATCATTAAAAAGTAATACTTGTTTTTTTACTTTAGCTGAGGCCCTCTTTATTTTTTGGCAAGACAGTGTGCCTCCACTGACAAAAATGGCAGGAAACCATGGTTTCATAAGTAGACTTTAACACAGGGCCACCTCTACAAGACAGGGCCACAAGATTAGGTAAAAATACCAGATCTGCCTTAGTTCATATTAATTTAGTCAGATTTCTGCAATAAATTTACGGATGATGCTTTATTTTACACTTAATCCATTTTGACACATGACAGTATGAAAAACACAGGTGTAAATAATAAAAATGGATGATTTTTGAATTCCATTTGGCTGCTTCAGTTACAGGGTGCTGGTATTGTTGCTGCTGGTTAACTTGTCACTAGAACACTTGAATAGAATGGAGCCAATGCTAATGTTATTAGTAACACCTTAGCTTTTGCTACTGGCGATATGAATATTTAATTCAACCCATTATTTACCTGCTTCTCATGGCTGATACTGTTAATATCACCAATAATTTCACACATTTGTATTTTAAAAAGCAGTTCATAACCTGTATTTACTGCACAGCTGAGAGTAAGAAAAGGTTAAGATGTAGTGAGCAATTATGGATGATTTAATATTCCATAGCTCTAATAAGATTTGTTGTGTTAAAACTCGCAGACTCTTTCCCTCCTCTCGGAACCCTTGTGGAACATATATTGTAAATTACAATTATGTTGTCTTCCTCTGTCTTCCTCCACACTGGTGAAGACATTTTTGGCTCTCTAGTCTACACTAGGTGCATCACATTTCGCCTAAATTGCATCCCTCACTTGCGTCTTAGTCCCTCCCACCGAGGATATGTGGAGAGACGCAAGGAAACCAAACGAGGAGCGAGGAGAGAAGAAATAATATTTTAAGAGAAATGAGACATTTCCTCTGAAGTGTCACGTGAAGCGACGTTCGTTTCTGATGACAGTTGATCAAAACAATCAGCTGATCACAGAACAACGTTCGGTTCAAGTGAGGATTGAGGAGCGAGGAAATGACAAATAAGAGAAATGAGACGCACCTACTGTTGATGTTCTTCTTCTCTATGTTTATTGGTGGAGCGTAAATCAATTTTAAAGATGCATACTGCCACCTACTGTCTTGGAGTATATAGATTACTGGCCAATAGCTGGTAATATACAATTTTCCTTTATTGAGGCAATAATTTATCTGTCCAATAAATATTGTGCATCACTAAAAATATACTGTAAGTAACATGTAATTACATTGGTAATGTACCAATTGAACATTTCCTTGTATAATTAGAATCAACTTAGAGCATTTTATTCAGGAATATTCTGGGAAATTATTTGGAAATATAAGCTAATAAGGACAAAAGCTAAAAAGCATTAAAACTGTAAGATTTCTTTTAGTGGAGTTTGGTGTAACATTTTGCTCCTAAACGAAAGCATGTCAGGGCTTGTGAAACATTTGACTGCTTTGAGAGTCGTGTTCCTGTGATTATTGTCTCCACTGCACACTCTATTCTCAGAGATCACCCAACGGTGATAAAGAGACGCTTCACCAGCGTACTGATCGTGTCCGGCCTGTCGCCTCTCTTCGTGTGGGCATGGAGAGAATCCACAGGTGTCAGGGTGAGTCCATGTCTCAGAAACCACTTTTTTCACCATTCTGTTCTAATGCCTGAGGATTAAAGGTATTCATTTGGCCGTATACGTGCTATGGTGTTGCTGTCTGACACATTAGCTGTTAGCATTAGCTCAGACAGTCTGACCTTTGACTTATTTCTGTGTGTGTGTGTTTGTGTGTCAGACTGGCCCGTCGTTACTGGCTCTCATGGGAATGCGATTTGAAGGCCTCATTCCTGCCATCATACTTCCTCTGCTGCTCACCATGGTAAGAAGCAAATCCTCTATGATGATGATGAGCCATTGGAAGGTGGCCCTTTCTCAAGTCATAAGGAGAAACTGTATGAGGTGAAGGAGACGGTGCATGTTCTAAAAATAACATGAAGCTAATTATTGTAGTCTGTGACTCACAGCTCATGGAGGTACTGTAAAGTGTCCCAATTGCTGCAGTTGTAGTCATGAATCTCTTTCATTGCTTTTATGTCAGAAATTAAGATACATAAATAATTTCTTTTCATAAGTAGTGATAAATAAAAGCCTCTGCCTGAAGTCAGAACCAGTCTTAAGTGTGTGCTTCTGTGCTTCAGGTCCTGTTTCTGGGCCCCCTCATGCAGCTGGCTATGGACTGTCCCTGGAGCTTGATGGATGGAGTCCGGGTGGCCTTTGGTGAGACAGCCAGCATGAGAAAAGTGATTTTTATTCTTATGACAGCAGGGATTGTAGGGCAGTTTTAAATTAGATCCGATCGTTGATACAATTTTATGCTTTTTATTTTTTTATTATTATTATTTTTTTTAAACAAATTTTAACATTGGTTGCAGTTTGTCCTGTATTTCCATTGCAACGCAAGAACCACATAATAACAGTCATTTCTATCATTTATTTCTAATATACTTAGTTTCCGTGTAAAACGGGTCATTCTATGATGAAGTGCTGTCTCTACAGCATATGAAATGACCTGCTTGTCTGTCTTCCTGCAGACCCGTGGTTCTGGACGCTGTGCTTCAGCGACATGCGCTGGTTGAGGAATCAGGTGGTGGCACCATTAACAGAGGAGCTGGTGTTCAGGGCCTGCATGCTGCCCATGTTGGTGCCCTGTGCTGGTCCTTCCACTGCCATCTTCACCTGCCCCCTCTTCTTTGGAGTGGGTGTGTTCTCTCAGACTTTTATCTCCAACTGCATCCACACACTCCAATATAATGGGCGGCAGTATGCACCTTTTTAAGTTGGTTTGCGATCTGCCAATAAACACAAAACAAGAAGTAGAAGAACAAGCGCAGCACGCTGTTGTTTCAGAGAAGCTACAGCTTCGCTTTTTAAAATACAAAAATGTAAAATTATTGGTAATTTTATTGGTATTGACCATGAGAAGCAGGTAATTATAGGTACTAGCTGAAAAAAAATCCATATCGTGCATCCCTGAACAATAATTGTTTCTAATATGGTGAAATTGATAAATAATCACAGAAGACATTTAGTGCTGGATTTTTAATTATGGATTTATTTTGTCAGCGTATATTTTTTGTTAACACAGCGGTAAACCGCTAAACCATGGGGATAAATGTTTTTTCATGGTTTTACATTTTTCATCACGGTAAGAACAAATCCATACCACCACAGGCCAAGTGGCAGGAGGGTATAGCAGACAACCAGAAGTCACAGGTTTTGTCCTTTTTAATGGTGCGTTCGGACCTTTAGTTTGGTTCCAGTTATAGCAGAAATTGTTTCAAAGTAAAAAAAAAAAAGAAAACATGGATGCTAAGAAACATTTGATACATTCAGTACCACTACAAAGTGAACCAACCAGGTGTTAACCTTCACCTCAGAAGAGCATTATTGTCTAAAAGAGCACTAATATTTCTGTTTTGGAGTTTGGTGACTTAATTTTGTGCTTCCATCTTGTTTTGAATCCAAGTAGCAGTCATAAAGACATGGTTTAGAGCGCAGCAGATTCATCACTGATGTAAATCCCATGATTATGATGTCGTCGTATCTCTTCCAGCTCACTTCCACCATGTGATCGAGCTGCTGAGGTTCAGACAGGGCACGCTGTCGGGGATCTTCCTCTCTGCAGGTGAGCACTGGTGTGTTTAATGGTGTGCCATGTGTTCAGAGTACAGTGCAGTCACTGTGACTGTATCAGAATGTCACAGTTGGAGATACAGTAGTAGGAGGAAGAAGCTGATGATGACCCATGTTTCTCTGGTCTACAACAGTGTTCCAGTTCTCCTACACAGCAGTGTTTGGGGCCTACACTGCCTTCATCTTCATCAGAACAGGTGAGGAGCTTTCATTTACATTTTCCAATAAACATAGATTTTCAAAAATCTATAAAGTTGATGAGGTAAAACATTAAATATATTGTCTTTATACTGTTTTACTGTGTCAGAACATGGTTTTCATCCAATACATCACTCTTGTGTTCACTCTGACCTCTGTCGCTGTGACTTAAAAACCCATAATGCTCCCATGCAAATGATCTAAATGGCATCATTTGTTTCTGCCATACAGACCGGCAGAATGGGACAAGTAAAGAAGTAGTGTATCCCTGTGGGGGGGGGGTATGGGTGGGAACTCAGTCACTACTGCACAGACTCCAAATGACATAATTTGTCATTTTTGTACAGTGGGAGGAAGTGGAGACGCGTCGGCCATCTTTATTTATTTCAATGAGTTATCGTCACAACCCTGGTCATAATTAGTCTGTAATGAGCTAAGTTGACATTAATTAGGCCTTATATCCCTGCTGAGTGGTCAAGTCTAGTGTTAGTGTTTCCTCTTCCTCTGTGTTGCAGGTCACCTGATGGGTCCGGTGCTCTGCCACTCATTCTGTAACTACATGGGTTTCCCTGCCATTAGCGCAGCGTTGGAGCACCCCCACCGCATAACCATCCTCTCTTCCTACCTGCTGGGGGTCTTCCTCTTCCTCCTTCTCCTCTTCCCCTTCACTGACCCCTCCTACTATGGCCTCGTTACACCAGTCTGCACCCTCGCCCCCTCCACCAGCTCCCTCTGCCTCTCCTGATCCCACACTCCTCTGGTATTGTCACGTCACCTTCGGCTGATGAAGCAGATGAAGATGTTTTGTTTTTTTTGCCAAGTTAAGAGTTCAGGTCAGGTTCAGTTTGGACCCACAGCGCTGACAGCTGTGTCGGCTAAGTTGCCATAGAGAGGTGGGGAAATCTGTATCTATTTTCTCTGGTCTGTGGACATTTGATATGCCAGTGCATTTACATGACATATTTCAATTCATCAGCTGATGCTCTTATGCAGAGTGACTCATTTTGAGTAGGCAGGGTTTTCATGTTGTTGGGAGTGAACACGTCCGGGTGTAAAACAGCTTCTGTGATCTTTGGCCTATGCTGCCACCCTAATGAGTGGTGTTAGTGTAGTAATGACACTGAAGGACAGTTCCTCCTCAGACCCTGTTCCGCTGATAGATCTCATCAATTTGTGATGAAGCGTCATAATGTACCTTTTTGGTGTACTCATTTTCTACTCGGCCTGCCTCACCATATTTAAGGATAATTCTGCTTTATTACAACTTGGGTCTTAATTTTGTAATCTTGGCAGTCATCTTTATCTGTAATAATAAAATGGCCAAGTTATTGCAGAGATCTGGAAACAAAGTGACATCACAAACAAGTCCAGTCGGACAGGGGAACAGTAAAATTATTACCCAAACTGTCCCTTGTCAACATCAGTCCACTAGTTGTTTGACCATCAATAAAGTGTTTTAAAATAATCTGGATAAACTGTTGGTTTGTTCATAATTACCGGTGTGGCCAAAACTATGAAAATAAGACCTAAGTTGTAAAATTCTACTACCTGACAGGTCTCGATATCAAGTGTAGGATTTTTTTTCAGGTCGGGGTCTTTTTGTTGCGTAAAGCTTGGGGTTTGGGTTCAGGTTTTGTCAAATGGAATTAGTTGTAGTAGCCTGGTGAGCTAACGTCAGTAATGAATGAAGTAAATAAAAAACACTAGCTGCAGATCTTGGGTCTGGTTCAGATTTAAAATTTAGCAGTGTTAGCTGGGTTCAGTTGAATCTTAAAGAAGCCCTTTTAAAAAAAGAAAAAAACCTCCAAATTTTCTGATTTCAGCTTCCTAAATGTGATTATTTTCTGGTTTCTTTAGTCCTCTATCACAGTAAACCAAATATCTTTGGGTTGTGGACAAAAGAAGACATTTGAAACCACTACCTTGATGATGAAAAAGATTAATCAGTAATGAATATAGTTGTTAGTTGCATCTCTAATGTAGACTTGGTTTGGTCAACCAGGTTTTAGTACAGCAGAATTATCCTTTCATGCTTCTGAGGATCTGAGAAATAGTTGCTTTCAGCAAAGTGGGTTGTTGGAGAAACAGTTTTTCCATTGAAGACAGTTGGAGTCACAACCCTTACTAAAACTCAGCATATCTTATGGCCGCACTGCATTCTGGTCTGCAGAGGCTCATAGACATGGTGACGTCTCTTCTGTCTGGGATTGTTCAGTTGCTAATAACCTGCAGCAGCTTTACTGGAGGACAGGAATATTAGTGTGATGATGAAATGGGAAAGATACACCGTTAGGCAAAATGATCGCAGGAATGCAATCTACATCAGCTGTAGTTGTTTTTAATGTTCTGCTCTATTTATTGGAGCCCAGGACTCTGCTGTTGTAGAGAAACCTTCCGCTGCAATCGGTCAGTGTTTTGTATGATATACCAATGGTTATTTATATATCTCTGCGTATTTCAGTGCTGGTAGCTTTGTTGGTGATGGTTGATGATGGGGTGGGATTCACTGTTCATAATCCCTGAAACATACTCTGTAGGTGCACATACAAAAATGACAAACTGTTTGAACATACTCAAGGTGTACTCTAATGTCCTCTGAGAGGCCAAACACGATTCCTCAAGTGACTGAATGGTGGTCAAACTGAGCTGCCATGACAGTTGTGAAGAACCTTCATGCTGTTGTTGCTTGTAGTGCCCGGTGTAATGCTTTAAGCTAAAGCTCACTTCTGAAGTATGTTAGAGATCCAGTCACATGACCATTTCTAGTCATTGGCCTGTGGAGAATTTGTCTGTTCTTGTCGCACATGCAAATTTTCTCTTTTTATAAGACTTTTTTTGTTTTTCAGCCAAATCCAACGAACAAAGGAACTTCTTCTTGCTGTTGGGAGGTTGCCATCTTCCTGTGTAGCGTGCAGGAGTGAAGTGCTGACTGTAATATGTACGAAAGAGTGTCCACGTGTGAGTCTAAGCTGTCTGCGTCCATGTTGTATTGTAGAATCCAAAGCTTTAGGATTTTATGGGACATTTTCTAACGCTGCAACTCCTGAACTTGAGTTTGTGTAGCCTGAAGCATCTGCATTTGTGTCTTTATATAGACTATGTTTTTGTCTTGAAGCTGGAGATTGTTATATGTTGTCAACCTCCAGATGTTTTTTTCGAGGCTCTTAATCTAAAATGGCATCTAATCTTTGTTTCATATGCCAATTGCTAATAGTTTGTACACTTAATTATATCAGTTAAGAGCATCTTGCCCACAGGAGCTTACAGTCGTTCAACCAGTCACTATTAAAATGTGGTTCTATGATTTCATGGCTGTCTTATCTGTAGATGTTAAAGGTTGATTATGCTTCTGCTCCCACTCTCTCGCTTTAGTTATATATTGCCTTTAATTGAAAGGGGTGCAAGACTCCAACACTCAGGTGCGATTTAATAGAGGCAAGAATGCTCCAATCACTGCATTGCATGCTGCTACTTGTATATTCACAATACAGAGCCAGGGAAAGTCATTGTGTTCACGCGTGTACACATAATTACTTTAACAAATGACAAATCTGTGATAAACATAGCCACCTTGGTTTTGCTTTAATAATTTTGGTCCTCATTTTACTCACCAACACAGGCAGCTGCAGAGTTTACAGGGCAGCATCACAAGCAATCAGACAATAATAAATAAGTAAATCCACAGTTTAACCAAATTATTTAAAACACTCATCGCTGGTTTGACTCCCTGACAAAGGCTTTCGCTGAATGTCATAACCATTTGCACCATTTTTTGATCTCTCACATGGAATAGGGCTGTCACTTCATCCAGCACTTGTAGCCCTCTTCTAGCATGATTGGATGGTTGGGTGAAAAGTGACAGTGACGAACTCAACATTTTACCCAAAGTTCAATAATTTAGTGTAAATATGTGGCTCTCCCATTGCAAACAATTCAAAACACTATCCTCAGGGAAAAAACACTTTGGTGGACGCAGCCCCCTAAACACAAAGCTTTATTCATTTGGCTCAGTTGTAAGGAACGCTCAGCCTGGTCTTAATTGTCACAGGCGATCATAATGTCGAGAATTCAGACTTTTCTGCATAGAGACATAATCTTTCAAGAGAGAATTGCGATGCATCTAAGAACCGATTGCCACTAGTAGGCAGTAGAGCAATTCAGAAATTTTGAAAGTCTTGTGCTAGGTTTAAATCAATGTTGAACAACATAGTACCGCTACAAGATACAGTGTGATGGGCCATTGTAAAGGCAAGTTTGATGAATTATTTTGAGTTTCAGCTTCACTTCCAGATAAGTGGTTTAGATAACATAGTTAACCAGTGGATGTGCAACTCTGCTTCACCCGACCTTAGCAACTGTCATTAAATAAATTCATAAGCAGTTAGAAATAATGTACAAAACTAATAAAACGAGACCTGTATTGAAGCTCTGAGAGGGTCATCTTTATAAGTTCCTTATTTTAATTTTGCATCTGTGAAAATGTGAAAAAAAATGTGTTGTTTTTGTGTGTGTTTGTATTGTTGTAATTCTCATTTTGGCCACAAGAGACTGAAGTGCATTATTGTCATAGATGACAGTAATGTTAGCTAACTTGCTAACACACAATATATGTACCATGCGTTTAGACTGCATTGAGAGATTTAAACTCACCTGGAAGAAAACTTGAATGCTTTTAGTGCTATTTAGCACGTGGTGCACTTCTTTTGGCTCAACTGCCAAAATGTTTTTCACCCGTTTTCACAGATGAAAACAAAAAAAGTGACTTAGAAAAATTATGGCAAAACTTTGCTTTTCACCCGGCAAGATTATCCTGACAAAACCTTTTTTTTCACCTGTTCTCAAGTCAAACAAGATCAGACTTTAAAAATGGATCACCTGAATGTATTTCTCACTTTGCCTCTCAGGGCTTCCGTAGACTCATGTTGTAAAAAAAGAAAAAAGTCTTTTCCCTCAGTGAGAACTGATTTTAGTTTATGAGCAACATTACATTTTGGACAGCTATAGTTTGCATTAGATCCCTGCGCAGTCTTGTAATGTTCTTGTTTTCTAGAGTGGATACCAGGGTGCCTCACTGTCTTTTTTTTTTTCCATTTTATCTGACTGAGCAAGTGAAACAGTAGATTCTACGGAGCGGTCGTGTATGTATATTCATTATTTAGGGCAGTTTTATGTGGAAGCATTGTGATGAGAGTTCTACCTTACCTACCTGATGCTGCCAGCAGAGGGCGTCAGAGCACTTTGTTAGAGGCAGAACTCCTGTGGAGTCACTGAGGACCTCCATTCTGTTTTTCAGCCTCTCCGACATCAGTCATCAATCACTGGAAAACTAATTCATTCTAACTTATTTTTTTCTTTATCTTCTGCACAATTAAGGCCCAGTAGAGGAGATTGATGCAGAGAGGAGGAATACTGTGGTTAGACTCTCACTGACGGTACTTCCCTGTTGAAAAGTTTTAGTTCCTTCTGCCTCTCACATTGTTCTCTCAGAGCTTCTCGCTGCCTGTAAATCCTCAGATTCCGAGGTTTGAAATCTATTTACATATTATGGCAGAGTGGATCATCTGAAAGAGCTGCACGTCTGGCCGGGGTTTTCACTGGCGAGTTTTTGTGACTCCAGGATCAGGGTCGGGTTTAATATAACAAAATATAGAAATGATGATGTACCTTATCTTCAAACCTATTTAAAGCCACTATGTGTAGCTTCTATATGACACATAATTATATATCTTTCACATTGTTGTGATGCCATTTATTTCTGTAAATGTACCATGGCTGAGTCCTTACTGCAGCAACCCGGGTACGATTCCAGCTTGGGCCATTTGCTGCATGTCATCCCCCCCCCCCCCCCTCCCCCACACACACACACTCTCGCCCCCCTTTCCTGTCTCCGTTCGGCTGTCCCTGTCGAATAAAAGCCAGAAAAAATAACTTTAAAAAAAATAAATAGTGACATTGGAAAGATCACTGTAAAGTCCCTGTAGGGATATACGTAATAGGAATATGATACAGGGCCTGAAATTACAGAGAAGAAAACGGATGCATTTCCCAACTGAATACTGTTCTAATATTTGATGCAGTCCTACTGAATAACAAAGGCATCTCTTGCTGCCTTCATAAAATATATAAGGCATGATAAATAATAGATCTCATCTTTAGGTCTGTTATTTTAATGATCACGGAATTAGAGTGGGTTAAATAAGCCACTTAAGAAACAAAGATGTAAGTAAATAGTTTAGAGTAGGGGTGTCACGATATGCTGATATTGATGTTAGAAAATGAAATATTGATATTGTGTTCATAATACCTGTATGATGATAATATTGTGGATCTTTGTTTATCAGTTCAGCTGGTTGCCTTTTCACTTCGTTTCATTCGATTAAGTTTAATTGTTCTTTTTTGTTCTTTAACAGTTATGGTTATAGACTCACTCCACCTCCCTACACTTGTATTGTGAGTGTAAAAAAAGAGACAAAAGACACTATGAACAAAGTTAAAGGTGAAGTAGACAATTCTGGAGAAATACAGTTGATTGGCGAGTGTCATTCCCAGGTTGTCAAATATTGATGCTTTGGGTTGGTTCAGATTTCCTCCACTGTTAACATGAACAATTCCTCTGGTCTGCTGTGTTAATATAATTCGGCAAATCTGTAATAAAGATAAGCTAGTTCACTCGTCGGGTAGTCTAGCTAACGTTACTTCACCACCATGCTACGACTGTTATTAATTGTAGTAGTCTATTGATAACTAGCATGCCATCGAGCTAACTTGTGAGGTTCGCCTTTAAAAATGTAGATAATAGTCCGTATTCAGCTCTCTAAGCGTGACTATAACAAAAATATAAATATTTTGTGTTGAATCCACCCAAATTCAACAGTTAAACCAATCAAACCCTGGTGGGAGTGATTAAATGTTTAAGTTGGCCTTTCTGCAGGCTGTAGACAGGTACTCCTCAGACGGTGGCCAACCCAAAGCATCTGTATTTGATGACGCAACAATCAACTATATTTCTCCAGAATTGTCTTCTTCACCTTTAAAGATTAATTCCACATTCTTTTAGCCACATTAATCGTGTAGTGAAAATCGGATATCGTGACAGCCCTAGTCTGGAGGCTGAAGGATCTCAGTGGAGAACTGAAATGTTAGTTTAAGTTTCATTTAACTGTGACCAGGGCATGATATCAGTGGCTGAGATGGATGGTAGCGCAAAAACCTATATACGTTAGAAACTAGACGAATACATCAGCTGATTATCAGCTTATTGCAGATACAATGTATCACTATCGGTGTACATGTCCACCAATAAGTTCAAAGAAATTCTAGTACGGAAATAACCAAACAAAGTGAGGTCATGTAAAAACAATGTATGTATTACATAGTTTGTCCACCACTTTCCAATTTAAACTCTTGGTCATTATTTAAAAAACAGACAAATTTAAGGGGTCTGTATCGTTTTTATGTTATGTGTTAATGTTTAAAAGAAATTACTACAGGCCAATATAATGTCACCTGATTTTGTTTTATTTTTTATTTTTTAAATCCAAAATATCTATATCACTACCAGCCTTAAAAATCCTTTACAAGTCGGGCTATAACAGATTATTTTTACGTTGCTCCACCTTTTCAGTCTGTCATGGCTCGTCCATACCGAAAGCGAAGCGTATTTGGATTGCGGGATCATTTGTGTTTACTCGTGTCACTTGCGCGAGTAACGTGAGTAAAAATGCTAGCGAGCAACGGCAGGCGAGGGTGTGTGTGTCGGTGTGTTTGAAGTTCAGCCACCGTCTGGAGTGAACACTCACCAGAGACTCCAGTTCTCTGTCCTTTTTCCTCTTTCCTCTCTCAAGTCCAGTTGCCCTCCAGTCAGCAGTCAACATTACAATACATAAACACCTGACAGCCCATGACTCGCTTCAGACAGGTTAATAAACGAGAGTACAAACGAGAGAACACTTTGCACATTTGCACAAAACATTTGCATCTTTCGCATTGCGCTAATTGCGACATTCGCTCGTTCCATTGACTTCGTATGTAATCTGGCCACACAAAATTTTTTATTCCCTTTTCGTCTGAACGCAACATGGTTGGCTTCACATATATAACGCTGCTGGTCTTAATGCCAATATACCACCAGCCCCTCCTGCAGTAGCACAGTTGTAAAAACTAGAGGCCCATTTGTTGCTGTCAACCTTTCATTCTCACTCATCGTTAAAATGAAACTGGTTTTAGTGCAGTTTTTCTGCGGATGTAACTGCATTACCATCTTTATTGGTACTGCCACTGCGGATGCCAAGTACACATAGTGGCTTTATTTGAAAAAAATGAAAACCACATTAATCAAATAATAATCAAGATCGAAGAAATCTCTCACAACCTCATCTGTCTATCAAAGTGGCCCCATGCCAACGAAAGGCTGTTAAACCTACATAGATATGCTGTTATTACTGTTTTCTAAAATGAAACAATCACTTTCTGAAGAATTAAGGTATATTTCTTCCCCAATCCTGTCAAGTCATGCTGACAAATAGAAGATGAATCGACCTCATAGACTGAATCGCAAGTTGCTATCTATTCAGTGTCAAGCTTCTTATTAGCTGCTGGTGCTAGCAATTTCAATTTCCCATTCTTTTCCTGTTACAAAAGGCACATAATTTTCTTATTCATCGAGTCCTTTGCTCAAGCTATCCCCCAATCAACTGATCCATATATGTTAATGTTTTTTCACATATCAAGGTTTACATCTTTCTCCCCTTATTATAGCTACAGTAATGTGTGATCGTGCATTATTACACCACACGGTGCAGAAACTCTCCAGCTATTCTTTGCAATAAGGCTGTCACTCAAAAAGCTTTTTCTTCTGCCTTTCCCAGACCTTGAGCTTCGTTGTCTCCGGCTCAGATGCAATCAGGGTGAAAGACTAGTTTTACCTTTACTGCTGTAGAAAAGAAAGATGTATTTTTTCCCCAGTGTCCTCAGTGACAACAATGACACATCACTATTTGCTGTTGAAGATGCAGCAGCTGCACATCTGTAATGATATGCAGAGAGCAGCATCAACAGAGACTGCAGAATCTATTTTTACTAAGCTTTAGCAGCTCTGTTATTTTAATATACAATACCCAGAGGAAGAATAATTTCAAATGTGCATTTTCATAACTTGTGAAATATGAATACTGAGTAGGCTGGCGAAGCAGAAATCCATAAATGTTTCTATCAAGCACTATATTTTGTAATCAGAGCTATTTTGGTGGCAGTAACAGAATGTACAGATATGTGCATGTATTTTATGCTAATTGTGTCACACTTGTTGTACAGTTCAACCGTGTTTTAGTATGACAATCTTTTACAGAAACTTTGGAAATCACTCTGGAAATATCTATTTGTAAATAAATAAATAGTCATTTTATACATCGCCCCGTGTCTGTGCTGTTATTGATGCCTCAATACATTGAGGTCTGTCTGTCTGGATGTTGCAGGAGTTTTTGTGACTCTCCAGGATCAGGGTAGGGTTTAATATGACAATATAGAAATGATGATGTACCTGATCTTCAAACCTATTTAAAGCCATTGTGTGTAGCTTCTATATGACACGTAATTATACATCTTTCACATTGTTGTGATGCCATTTATTTCTGTTTGTGGAAAAGTGAGCCATGTTTAGTGAAATTTGGAGACTTTGGCCTCTAGTTTCACGGTGGTAAACTGGCAGTAACTGACAATAATGCTGGAGCAAAGTATTTTTGGCACTTTTTGCACCACAAATGAAGGCAGACATCTCTACAGCCGATATCTCCAAAACTGAGCAACTCACACCAAAACAATCCAGATGGATAAATATTACTACAAACCAGAGATCTTTTTGTTTTTAAGGTGAACTGCCCCTTTAACATTTTACTCATCCTCCAGGAATGAAAATCGAGTAGAAACAAACCATTTTCCTTTATTTGATCAACTTGTAATGTGTTTAAAGATACTACACTACAAACATTTGGCTTATGAAGAATTGTGTATTTTGAAGAAATGTTCTATGTGCGATAAATGTGAAAAATATGCATTGATGCGTTAGCAACACAGAAGCAATTTTATGGTTAATTTCACTGCCCAGTGGAAAATGTCTCATTGTAATTGGAACCAAGGAACCTCCAATCACAACACTGTCAGACAAGGAAGCAAACAGAATTCATAATTTCAACGAAAATAAATATTAGTACGCATCAACCAACATCCACCACATACAGCTAGCATTTTAGCTACCAGTCATTTTGAAACTCAACTGTGAACAGTGATGTCACTTGAGTCAGCATCCGTTGTGGCTGAAGGCGACGTTTGAAAATGAGAAAATTCTGTGGGTGTGGAGATGGAAAGAAGTGAGCTCCTCATCTTTGCTTGAGGCTACAGACTACATTAACCATAGCAGCATAACACACCGACTTTTGGAGGTCAGCTTGCATTGTGGGTAATGTAGGAGTCGGGTTTTGACAAGGAAGAAGAATGTTGGATAAAGATCTGGTTCTGCTGCTTTAAAAAAAGAAGAAGAACAAAACTGTTGTGTAACTGACAATGTTAAAGGAGTGCAATGCTAAATTGTATTCTACCAAAACCTTTGTGCTACTTTATAATTTGTAACTAATATGAATAACCATGTAGCAGAAGGTGAAAAGAATCAATGAAGTTAAGACATTAGGTAGGGAAGTACAGTATAAGTGAGACAGGATACTTTTTTTTTGCAAGATTGGCAGCAGGATGTGTGTGACGCTGATATTTTTGATAATGACCATATGTCCCAAAAAACATGAAGAAACTGAATTCATGAGCAGTTAAATCTAAGAGGAACTTCTCTCTTTTGCTATTAGCAACGTGTCATCCAATTCACCTGGCAAGACAACAAAACTGAGTGTTCAGAATCCAACGTCCAGATTGGCAAATTATTAATTCAAGATGTTTCTGAAAAGAAAGCCGGTCCTCAGCATCAGGAAACCATAATCAGTGCAGTTTAATGAGCTGCGGGCTGAACCAGCTTTCCTGACTGAAATGAGAATTAATTACCTTCAATGAGTTTGTGCTGCAGGAACAATTCGGTTCCCCGTAACAATAGTGGGTGGCTTCCTTAAAGAAAGCAGATGTGAGCAGATGTCATTAATATATATCATTCAGTTCACAGAACAAATATTGTGGTGGCTTCTCTGCGTTACAGAAGACATACAAGAAAACCTCTTGTAGAATTCACTAGAGGCTACAGTGTTTTATTGCATTTCACAATACAAAAATGCTAAATCGGAAACATGCAAAAATAATTAGGCTACCATTTGTCCATTCTTGTTGTCTTTCTTGTTGTGAGTCTAAAACTGTAAACAATAGAGAAAAGACTGCCGTCATTAAAGCTGCAACATATGATTTTCGTGGACACAGCACAACAACAAGTTTTTATGGTGAACATAATAAGGCTTAGTGTACAGTTTTGTATTTACTTGTGTGTTCACCAGCTAGTCTCTGACTGTGTTCGTCTTGCTGGTTTGGTGCTGAGCAGGTATTCAGCTGCCTGCTGCTGCTGCTGCTGGAAACAAGGCTGATGAGAGTGTACTGTATGGGCTCAAAACCAAAACAATTATCTAAAATAGGCTAAAAGTGGAACTGCAAAGTTGGTGATTATTCTGTATACGTTTGCACACAAATAACTCCTTCCACATTATATCTGATATATATATACATATATAT
>JBBPCS010068262.1:0-16830 GCA_037974645.1 Hollardia meadi
ACACACACACACACACACACACACTTACACTTACGTTCTCTCTCTCTCTCTCTCTCTCTATCTCTCTCTCTCTCTCTATCTCTCTATCTCTCTCAAATAAATACCTACAGCCTGCCACAGCCTGCATGCTTGAAGCTGTCTAACCTCCACTGGCCTTGAGCTTATGAGCCAAGCTTGAATCCCTTTTCTAAAATTCCATATTTATGAGTCTACATATCAAGGAGAGATGGGTCTTTCCATCATTTTTCCAAGCATGAATAGGCTTATGTTGAATAATTTGTTCCAAAAGCTGGCAGATTGAGGACAAGATCTCAACTATTGACAGTTATCAAGTTTATCCTAGAACCGTTTTATTTACAGGATGTCCTCACTGATAATGTTTCTGGCTTTCCAGTGTCACACTAGGTTGTTCTTCTATTTTAGAGAACAAGTTTCAGCCTTCCCACCAGCTCAGTTTTCCATCACTTGTTATTGAATGCTTCCTGGCTGTGCAGCTCAGAGTAATCAGGATGGACTTAATTTCTCAGGTATACAGCATTTATCTATAATAGAAGTCTGGTCTCTACATCACTGGGCTGGTCTTGTTTTTCAGATTTAACCTGAAGAACATTGCACACAAATGTCCAGGAGGAGGAGGGGGAAGACAAAATGAGAAACACAAATGTCTTACACTCACACAAAATTAAATTGGTTTTGTGAGTTGTGTATGTTGCTGCAAGCTTTAAGTGCATCCTGAAGAACTGATATCAAACTGTACAGACATGGTAAACATCAGTTGTAATATTGTGCAATTTTGATCCATGGACTATTCAGGGAGGCAGCTAACAATTAATCTGATGAATGTTGTTTAGACTAATAATTATAGAGGGCCTGGTCTCTATAATTATAATATAATAATTATAATAATAGTACCAATAAATGTAAACACGACTAACACTGAAGTACTTTCTTTCTGACGAAAACTTAAAAATTTGATCATTCTCAAGCAAGTTCTGTGGTTAAAGGGAATGTCTTTTTATGTGATTAAGTGGATTCATGGATGTTTATTTGTGTTTCACATCAGAGACATCTTCAAGAATTATAAGTTGCTCTACATCTTAAAATATATCATGTCACTGTATTCAGATCTAACTGAGTTACGACTCAGAGTAGAAGTAGTGTAACTACTTTAATTGCCTCAATAAGCTGTATGTCAGAGCTGCAGGTGCTGTCTTTGTAGATGAGCCAAATGAGCGGGCTATTGTTTTTAGAACACTAGCATGCATCTTTCATATGAAAAATATGCAATGCAAACAACCCCCCTTTTTTTGCAATGGATCTCCAGTAAAATGCTGCACTGATAATGGATTCCTCTTATTTAAAGAATATGAGGTATGTAAATACTACAGCAATTAAAAGGCTGGCTTCGTGAGTCCAGCTGAGACCTTAGGATGGTGTGACGACATAAAGCAGCTGGTTGTATCTTTCACCCCATTGGCGCTCTGCTCCCCAGACATCTGCTAAGAAGATAGACGACCAATAAAAGAAATGGATTTGCAGAGACACCCAATTTCCCCCGACACCCTCCATCCAAAACATTTGCCCGTAAATCTTGGCTGTGTTGTGCAGACCACAGCTGTGATTCTTAAACCTCTTAAACTTTTGCTCCCTCGCTTTTATTTATTTATTTCCCCTCCTAATATTCCTTCACCATTAGCCGTATGTGACTGTCCCCCAGTAAAGTTTGAGCACAGGGCTGATGCTCAAAGAGGAAAGGAAGTACAGATGGCAGACATTCATTATGGCCTTCCTGCATCGTTTCGGGTCTCTCTCCCCAACCGGCTAGTGGACCCGTCACTTTAGTATTACGGTAATGACATGGTGATCAAATAGTGGAGAAGCTATGTGTGGAGCATTACAGCTTAATTTAAAGCCCTTCTCTGCACCTGAGACTGACAAGCAAGAGTGATACCTCTCTCACATGAAACACAGAAAAATGTCAGTGCAGAAGATGACCTTCTACACCACAACGTGACGAGCAACAATCACCTCCGAGTCTTTTCATGTGCCTCACAGTGGCCAGGTCCAAATCCAAAAGCTATAATTTAAAACTCTGTGTGTGTCAAGGTTGTTAAACAGGTGAACACAGTGGGAGTGTGATGTTGTAACTTGTTTGAACAGCAGAAAGGAATGGCATCCGTTTGGCGAAACAGCACAGATGTTCGCTGCGCACATGTTCAGTTCAAATTCATGACATTGTTCAGCTCAGTACCTGTACACAGCTGGGGTGTGTATGTGATCATGTGCAGAGCGGTGAGACTGTGAGTGCAGCTGGCTTCAGGAATGCCGGGGAACAGTCAGAGAGAAATGAAATGCTGGATTGAACAGTTTGAATCAGATTGCTGGACTAGCTTAAGGGCTTAGTGCGGATGAAGTTGCACGATGGCCCCACTTAATCTGCGATGATTCTATGAAGTCTGACAGTTTTTATTAAAGCGTGTGCATCTGTATGTGTTTTTTGTTCAGAATATCATATTGCACTGCAGACAAGATGCACGACAAAGTGTTTGCCTACATCGTCCAGAGCCAACACAATGAGACTCTGGAGTGTCATGCCTTCCTCTGCCCTAAGAAAAAAATGGTAAGTAAATGAGTTTGTGCGAAGATGTCTCTGAGACGCCCTCTGTGTGCACAAGTAGGCTGTTTACTGTAAGTGGAGTTTCAGACCAACTTATATTCAAATATTATATATAATATTTACCACTCATGGAATGATTAAAAAAAAAAAAAATCTCATTAAAGTAAAATTGTAGATGATAAGAAATATGCTTATTTTCTTTCTGGCAAAATATTAAAAATAAATCAGATTTTAGAATAGATTTTATATTTATTTATTATTTATTTAGCTTATTAGCCACATGAGCAAGGCTGGTAGAATTTGCTTTCAGCGCAGTATGTTATAATCTGCAGCACAAATACGATGAGAAGATCAATACCACTCCCATATCTGTCTGTTCAATATGAAGCTACAGCCAGCAGCAGATGATCTTAGCTCAGTATAAAGATTGGAAACAAGGGTAAAAAGCTAGCATTGCTCTATCCAAAGTTTAAAATCTACCTACCAGCACCTCTAAAGCTTAATTAACACATTATTTTATATCTTGACCATTTGCAGTGACTTTTTGAAGTCTTGTTGTCCACTGGTTGCCAGGCAACCAGCAGGCTTCACTACTTCCAGCCCAAGATTTGTCCAGCACATAATCACCATTTTTTAGGGAATAAACAAACAAGATACATGTTAATTAGTGAGCTTTCAAGGTGTTGATTGGTGGATTTTGTTACCTTTTGACAGCGATAGGCTAGCTATTTCCAGTCCTTATACCAAGCTTCCGGTTGTAGCTTCACATTTAGCATATAGCCATAAGAGTGAGATCTATCCTCTTGTTTAAATCTTGTGTAGTGAATAAAAATGTGAATTTCCCCAAAGTTTGAACTATTCCTTTAATGCCATTGTACATGTTTCATGAAATGAGGAAATGGACTGTAGACTATAGTGGTGGCTACAGATTCTCTATGGGGCATAATTCTGCATTCAGGTATCAAAACCAGCTTTTGCCCCTGGAAATCTGTGGAAAGCGGTTCATGTAGATGCAGTATGTTGCAAAGAGACCTGAGAACAACTACACTGCTACTTTGAGTCACACTTTGCTTCTGTGCATGCAAATGTCCAAGTATTAAGTCGAGAAAAAGACGAAGAGTGAGAACACGAAGGGCGGGTAGGTTGTCATCCCGCTCTGGCATTCTCTCCATCCCTGGAGGTTTGCAGAACGAGTGAGCCACTCCCTCCTCTTCCTTCCCCTCACTAATGTAGCTCTGGCCAAAAGGCCACGTATCCTCCCAGTTACATAAACAACTTGTCATGGAGCTCATAGGGTTCTCTTCCTCTTCTGTCTGTCTGTGGAGGAACTTCTTCTTGTGGTCAGTTCCTGTTTTTTTTTTTTTAGGTCATAACTCCTTGACTTCCTTGAGTTTTCATCCCATGCATGTCATGCACACCAGTGTTGTTCATCTTCCTTTTATTCTCTTGCTTTATCTCCCTCTCTCACTCTCTGCCCCTCTCTGCCTCCCTCCAACAGGCCCAGGCGGTAACCCTAACAGTGGCTCAGGCTTTCAGAGTGGCGTTTGAATTCTGGCAGGCTGCCAAGGAAGGTACGCATGGTTGCCCCCCAATGACCAGAGTGTGACGGATGAGTGAAAATGCTGTCCCCCCCTCCACCCCCTTCCCACACACAGACTATTGTTCTCAACACTTACATACATTCTCTATCTTCCTGCTTAGTGGCCAATCAGTGATCCTGTCTTATTCTGCGCAAAACGTGGAAACGTAAATTATCTTGTGTCTTCCTGGTCTTGGCCTTTACCCACCCCCCCTTTAGAGGGGTCATGTGAAATACTGGAGAACTGTTCGGCTGTTCCTGACGGTCACCATTGGTCTTCTCACACACACACACACACATACATACAGTAGAGGAATGTCCACATTGATTAAACCAGCCCCCCGCAGTGGTTAAATCATCACCCAGAGAGCAGGGAGACGTGTTTTAGTTTAGTGACGCCTCTTTATTACAGGCAGCTCAGTCATGGTTAAAGACTCATCTAGGTATCGACATGGGGAGTGGTGCAGAGGAATTAAGGCCATCCTGGTGCAGAGGTGTGCTGACTGGAGAAAATCTTCTCCTGAGAGTAGGACTCAGATGTATGGGAGCTGGGATTTCTATCGCTCCTACAAAAATGTTTTTTCTACTCATTACATATTTAGATTTTTCTGTTTTATAGCAAACTTATAGCACCACCGTGGACACAGCGGGCAATCAAAGTGCTGTGTAACACTAAGGATGTTGGCACACGCATTCTTTTGTACAGCTCAGCAGAACATGCATGTAATTTAATGCATGGATGACTCCAAAGTAAATGAGCAGGTCTTGCCACATAATATTGGCTTCTGTATCACCTCCCCCTCACATCTTCTCCATATTTACATGGGTGTTGCCTTGTAGGTGCTTTTTGATTTTTGTGATTATCTCTTGTTGCTGTCCGTCTTGTTTTGCACCTGCCCCCCCTCCTTCCCAGTCGAGGTTTGTTTCTTTTCCCTGTCCTCCCCCCACATCACAGCGCTCGCTTCAGTTTATTATAAGGAAGGAGACTTGTGAAGGAGGGGGATGGGGATGAGGGGAGAGGGCAAGAGAGCATGAAAGGCAGGGAAGAGAGGGGTGTTGGGGAGTAACGGAGGAAGGAAAATGATTGTGTGCGTGTGTCAGTGGGAACTCAACCCCCTGACAGATTCAGTGTCGGTGCCACTGATCCCGTCTCAGGCGAAGGCGAGCTTATTTCTTCAGTCCTTTAGAGACACACACTTGCACTGCATGAAAATTCTAGTAGCCTCTTTTATTTACTCCACACTTCCCTTTCTTCTACTGTGGTGTTTGGGAATGTTTTCATGTAGTTTCCATTTTAAGGAGGGATCATTTTCCTCAAGATCAAGGCCACTGGCTCCTTGCCTCACACCTCCTCATTTGGTTGTTTGTATTTTTGATTTGGATATTAAAATCTGCTGCCTTGCTTGCTCTTTCCTTCCCTTAACATTTGTCACCTCTGCTTGACATCATTTTCAAGACAGGCCGAGTAGCCCGTTTAATTTGCAGAGCTGTTTGCCTCCTAGTTTAGTGTGGTGCCACTGATGAAGGAGAACTGATCTGGTAGGGGGGTTATGGAGTTTAAAGGAAGAATATTTTTTCAAAAAAGAAGTAGTGGTGTTCTGTTGTGGCAGAGAAAAAGAAAGAGAGCAAGGCGGGAAAAAAATCCTTTTGAGTCTGTTTCATTAAAGTTACAAGACCCAGGAGGATCAGGGCAGGAAGAGGGGGCATCTACTGGATGTCTAGTTTTGCTGTTTCTGTTTCCTACAAACTCTCTTCACCACCCACAGTCGTTCTCCACAGCCCACCACACATTCCTGACCCACATTCCTCTGTATATTCCAGCTCCCATTTGTGTTCATCAAATATTCACTGTTAATACTCGAGCTAGCTTTGAACTGGCATATCTTTAAGGTTGCTTCCATGTTCCACGTTAAGCGGGAGCTTGATTCTCAAGTCAAACTGAAAACCACACACTAAAAAAGGGCAGGTGCCTGGGGGAATTTTTTGTAACATTGTCATCACTAAGCAACCTGGGCTCATGGGAAATGGGATGTCTGTGGACCCCAAGGATGATTATGATGATGATGATGATGAAATAAAAACATCTCTTTGCTGTATGCAGGATAGACAGAAATGGACATTTAATCTGTAGCTACAGTATTGAAAGTCTGAGTTACAATGGGCGGCATCTTATCACACTTGCACAGAACAGTCTCCTGTTTCCCTGTGATTTCCCTGTAAAATTTTAGTTAAGGGTGTTTACGGGTACCTTTGCGAGTAGACACCACTTAGTCCATCACAAAAAAGCTGGGCTGTAATTTTTTAAGCGTCTTAAAGTGGGTAATCTGTCCCAAATTTTATCAACTGTCCAAACTCAGGGAATCAATCAATCTCCCTATCTCTCTTTGCTATTCAAGAGAACTCCAGGAGTTCTAACCTGTTAAAGATGGTTTCAGGCAGAGATGCTCTACGAGAGGAGAGATCTTTTAGGAATGCTTGTTGACAATAAGCTTATTGAAAGATGGTTTTGAATAAATTATTTTTGAGACTGACCTTGTGTGGGATGCACAGGAATAAATGCTGCTGCTGCAGAAACTCTTAACATTTCACTTACTGTAACATGAAAAATGGAGCTTCTGTCACAGCCAACAATTTAGGAAGTAATGAATCAAACTTTGATCACTTTTAAGTGCCTTATAATGTACATAATGAGGGTCCTCAGTGAGGGAACTAAAACTTATTAGCTAGGAGGACATGATTGTTTGCAAATGTCAGCTGCATATGAAGGATATCTCAAGTTATACAGTACGGTCTTATTTTATTTTTTATCGGTAAGGCTAAAATATCCTTATCTCGGACAGGGGCAACAAAAGACTGGGGAAGTTGTGGAATGTTCAAAAACACCTGTTTGGAGCATTCCACAGGAAAACCGGTTCATCGGTTACAGGTGATAGTATCATGATTGGCTATGAAAGGGGCTTCCTCGAAAGTCTCAGTCGTTCACAAGCAAGGATGGGGCGAGGTTCACCACTTTGTCAAACACATGACCGTATAAAGGATATACTGTATGTTTTACACAGTGTACTTTCTGCTGTATGACACGTGTTATTTTGCAGACCAGGCCCTCTCGGTTTCAGCCGGCAGATGGCTTGAGTAATGCTAATTTGTTTGCACACATTATATGCTTGGCTAGTGAAACATTTAATACCCACATTTTCAGCAGCTAGAAAAGTAAACCCTTCCAGCTGTACTTCACCAACTGCTCTTTTTTTGTTCTTCCCTTTGGTCTTTGTATCATTCCCTGCACAGAGAAAGAGAAACGAGTGAAGTCGGGTTCAGACGGAGAAGGAGCCAGCAACTCTCAGTCGGACAGCTCGGCCAGCCTGGGCAGCCTGAAGGGAGGAGGTGAGTCATGTCACCCATCATCATGTCTCTCTCTCTCTCTCTCTCTCTCTCTCCCCCTCACCCTCTCTTGCAGCAAGCGTAGCCTCAGGGGAAGTACGAGTATTCAGCCACTTGTCAAACGTTGGCTTATATTGAGGCTGCGGATCAGCTCAAGACAATCTGCACTTTCTAGGTTATTCTTGCTCACTAGCGTCATTACAGCGAACAGCAAATGACATTTTGAGGTGATCATGTGTGATGATACCCCTACATTTTGTGTGACCCCTTTGTTCGATCAGACTTGAGACATGGGGCATGCCGTCTAAACATGTTGTTGACATCCAGTGAGCGAGACAACCTGAAGGCATTATTAGCTCCACATATTGTCCACAGCCGAAGATACAAAAAGATGAGGAGCCTCCTTTTGCCATTGGCACAATGGCTGTACACTTCCCCCCGTTGTTTTGTGCATGCCTTTTTCCTGTCACACTTTGTATGCCTGACGTTTAAGTCTGAGAAAGAGGCTTTTTTTTTTCAGGCAAACATCAGCTTTGTACTGAGCTTTCTCCTCTGCCAGGCCAGGTGGCCTAGAGCCAGAGAGGGATCTCTCTAAATCGGCTCTGAAACTTTATGGGGCTGTGGCCCTGAATGTGTAGCATTTTACCACTAACACGGATTTTATGGGTGATCCCTGGTGAGAAGACTCAACAAAGTAGGACTTGGAAACAGATTCTGGTGACAGAGAGGCTTGGTGTGCGATTTTAGACCAAGGTTATCCCACTGGCCATTGGTTGGGACATTTGGCTCCTAGCGGATTTTATTTCTGTGAAGCAAATTGACATAATTGTACAGCAGAGTAATGCACGGTCGAAGCTCCTGAGTGCCTTTTGAAACGGGCTAAGCATTTCTGTGGAGGTTTTCACTGCCAGCCTTAAAGCAGTGATTGGGGACAGCATGGCTTTAGAGCCATCAGGAGGTTACACTTATGTACCCGTCACTCTGGCTGTTCAAATGGCATGCCACTGAGTGAGAGGGACTCTGAGGATCAGTGGTGTTATCAGAGATGAGTCAGCTTTATTCATGAGACATGATACCTTCATTCTCCCCTGGCGCCAGGTCTCTTACAGCGGTTGCAAAATAGAAATGCCACTTCTTCCTGTGTTACCCTCTGATTGTTGGGGGATTTTGCCTGCTTGAGACTGATCATCCTTTGCAGTCTTCTCATCTTCACAGGGCTGCAATTAACCGTTATTTTCATTATCGATTAATCTGCTGATTCTGCTGATCCTCTCAATTAATCAATCCACTGTTTAGTCTATACAATGTTTAAGAAGTGAAAGTTACAATTTCAGAGGCCATATTAACATCTTTGCATTGCTTGTTTTTATATCATCAAGTCTAAAATAGAAAGACATTTAATTTACTGTCAGAAATGACAAAGAAAGCAAATTGTTACATTTGAGGAGCCATTTTTGCTTGAAAAATGACAATTAACCGGTTATCAAAATGGTTGTATCAAAACTAATTTTCTTTCGATCAACTAATCCACTAATAGACTAATCCTTGCAGCTCTAGTTAAATGTGCCAGCGGTGCTTTACTCCCAGAGCCCCACTCCCACTTTAACAAACACCTAAGCTGAAATGAAATCCCCCCCACCATCTGTTTCCCCATGAATGACAGTCCGAGTCCCACAATATTGCCTTCTTCATCACATCAGAAGTCTCTAAATGCCTCTAAAATGAGGACAGGTTGAAGGGAACTGCTATTGCATTCTGACTGATTTGTCAGTGAGCCTCTCCTTTGAGGAACATAGAAAATAGGCGAAAGGGAATTTAAGGATGTTAAGTTTTCAGCATAGAATAGCGTAGAGTAACGTAAGTAGCGTGTGTAAGTTAAGTTGTGTTGTATACGAGTTACTGAGTTTTTACTGTTCTCTAAGGACGACATTGGCCTAAAGACTAGACAGAAATTAGTGTTGACACTTATTATTGACACACATTAATCATGAGGCAAAGCCATTAGAAGCCAATCCCATTACAGATCAGTGGTGTCACAGTGCTTAGACGTGCGAGTCAGGGGGTTACTCCATGCTCACTTATCACAAAGTGACAATCCACAGATGGCTGCACCCGTGAGATACATTAGAGTGGGCCTTAATGTGTTGAGTAAAATGTGTGTGTGCGTGCATGCTGCTGTTTACTGTTGCATTATATGTATTGTATGATAATCACATGATCTGATCAAATGGGTATTTGAAACAAATTTACCTTCATTATTACACTGTTGTCTCTGGGCTAGGAATTGAGTTGAATGGCAAATGTGCAAGGTTGCATGTGAATATTAATTCATCGTTATGTAAATGATCTAAAATATTGCTTGTTTTTCTTTTTGTCTTACAGAGGTAGCCACAGGAAACCTTCTGGATTTGGCAGAGGGAGCCAACGTGGCGCTGGTCCACTCAGGAAAACTGCAGAGTGAATCTGATCCATTTATGGTGCATAATCACACAACAGAGAACAACAATACTGTATGGGTAAGACAAGAGTCGGGCTGGTCAGTAAGTTTTAGCTGCTTAGGCTTGATAAGATTGGAAGGCAAGAATGCCAAGAAGGAAACACTATATACGATATTCAAATGGGTGGATTCTTTAGTTGAACAGCTACTATTTAGAGTCAGACAATAGCCCATTGAACAGCACTGGCTTTATCAAATGGTCTCATAGCTGGAGAGGGTGTGGAGCTGAAAGTAACTTAGATTAACCTACCAAGACCATTTGAGGCTTGAAACGTCGCAAGAGGTGACTGTCTCAACATCTCATGAATAAGCAGATCTATAAAGACGTACATTCTATCATTAACCAATATGTGTATGTTGTGTCTGGCAGGAGATGGAGGACGGTCTAGACGAGGCTTTCTCAAGGTGAGAAGAAGAGTGTGGATTTGGGTTTTCCCTAAAAAGGTGGCCTCTGCTAAGCAGCCACACAAGCTGCTGTTGTGGAAATAACCACCTGTGGTTTGGGCTGCTCTCGTAATAAACACTGCCTCTCTCTCTCTCTCGACTCTGCTCACCCCTAGTGCACTCGCACAGGCGGGAGACAGGGCTCAATTTACAGGCCTGGGTGCAGCCGACACCCACCCTGAGTCATGCTGCTTTTGTAGGCTCACTTTACTCTCATCTCACGCCCACATACCGATTTAATATGAGCTCAGAAAATCTCAGAGAGTGATTTACAAATGGGTGCTTGAGTGTTGTCATTGTAGTGGAATAAAAGCACGCGGAGAAAAAAGGTCAGGTCTTATAATTAGTAGGTTCAAGGTTGACGGGAAAGTCCATTGCCTGTGCTGATTGGAATTCTTTAAACTCGGTCTGCATGATCAACAAACTAATCAGAATGGAGCTGGAGTCCTCTGTGATTAATGTTTCAATTAAGTGTGTATCAGCGGCACACTGATCAGCTGTGGTGGTCTGCTGCCAGGTTGCACGGTGCAACTGTTTACAGCTGTTTGTTTCGGACTGCCCCTCAATACTTTATGAGTGCATTTATTTCCTTTGGCTCTGCTTTTCATTACCTCTGCTAATTCAACACTGAGCTCGTTGCGCTCTCACTTTCATTTAGCGAAAAGGGAGAATGGGCTCCGTATTCTCTGCAATCAAGTGCTAATAGGCCATTTTAGCCGTTATCAGCTGATTATTTGTCTGCACACATTGTAATTGCACCCTAAAGCTGTTAATCTCCTGTGCTGCGATTAATGAGGATGCCCCCAGCATAAGCAGATTCATCCACGTGAAGATTTTTTTTGTATTTGAAGGGAATTCAGGCGCCTGAAGATCATGTTGACGTCTTTGTCCAACTTCAAATTAGACACTATTCATGATTCTGAATGAGAATATTACAGAATGATGATGATTGTGTTATCTTCACTGTACCTGATAGTTGGTGTGTGGCACATGCAGTTTTGTGTGAGGATTGAAATCGGCTCTGGATAAATGAAAAGTGCATAGTTGAGTAACATAAATGTGTTTTTTCATCACTGTACCTTCTAAGTTTACTCCCCAATCAAATCATTTCAAATAAAAAGGCTATAAACATTGTCAGAGGGTGCAATGTGTATTAGACTTGGAAAACACATGCACCACAAACAGATACTCTTTCTGCTTTCCTAGTGACAGATTATGCACTCCTAAAGTAACTCCTGATCAAAGTATTCTGTATAAAAACATCACAGATCCCAGGGCCTCCTCTCCCTCTCAATATGTAACAGGCATCGAGTTGTGGACATCACAGAAACATCTCATATCTTACTGCGACGGCAGAGTTTTAATTCCGAGGTTCAAAGTGGCTGCTCCTAACTTCAAATTCCTTTTTATTTTTGATGAGTGACATTTAAATTCTCTCTGTTTTTTTTATGGTAGATAAATACACGTTGAGATTGCCTTGTGTTGTAATTTGTGGGACCGCACTGCCCTCTGCTGGCAGTGGAGTGTTAAAGACTGTTGTAGATGTGAAGTGTGTGTTGACCATAGTGAGGAAAAATGCCAGTGTGATGTGCATAGGTTTTCTGTCATGCAGAGATCGATGTAAAATGGGCCTGATTTCTACTTATTGTTAACAACTTTAAGCAGAATTTTAAAAAAAAATGTGGACATAAACACTGTGGCCACAATAAGTGTATCCATTCACTTTATTATCAGGCTGTTGAGAATAGCTCAGTTTCATACTTGTTGCCTGACTTGTGATGTTTCCTTTGCACCCCCTCAGCCACAGTCTGGATAGCTTTGAATCCTACTCAGGTAACAAAAGTAATTTACTGGATCTATTGACTTCCACCTCATTCTCCCCTAGTCAACCCACTATTCAAGCCTGCTCATCTGTCTGGGTATCAGTGTTCAACTGGGTTGATTAAGACTCATGCTGTGTCACAATGTATTTTAACGAGATTTGTATGGCTTACTCAGAGATGCATATAAATGGCCATTCCCGCAGTTTGATCCATCACTGAGCTTCTTAAGACGAGGTTCACTGCCACAGAACCTGTTGTAGTCTGCCACTGTATGTCCACGTCTTCATCACAAACGTTTTGTGTGTCTCTGCCTCACATCCATCAGATTAGCTCTCATCCAGTGCCATGACACGACACTGGATGAGAGATGTCACGGTGAATAAACAAATGGTGTGTGTGTGTTCACATGTATATCTAACATGTTTTGTGTTTAAGTGGGCATTTTGTATGTGTGCTAGGGCGGTCATGATAAGTTCATTAAGGGAATTATTTTATTCTGGCTACATGTGACTTTGCTTTTTAAAAAAATCATGATTCTTTTCGTTACAAATCAGAATCTCACCGTGTTTATAACTCATGTTCATAGTTCATACATTTTGTACACACTGTACCTCACAAGGTATTCACAAGCTTTTTAAATGTAATGAATCGAATCTTGATCATCACTAATAAAATGTCTCTTTTCCTCTGTTCCTCCAGACTCGCTGAGTCTCGCACTAACCCCCAGGTCCTGGACATTGGGGTAAATCCTCAGGACTTCAACACTGAAGAGTGCCTGTCCCCAGGCAAATGGGACCAAGAGGACACAGACTTCACTGCACAAAAAGACACTTTTGGGTTCTAATGTTGGCCTCTGCCAAGAAGGAAAAACAGGGAAAGAAGAGGAGAGACGGTGGTTAACACATGGCTGGAAAGTGGAGAAAGTAGCAAAAGAGACATTTGTGACAAAAGTAAGGTTTCCCACCTTCTGTCTGCTGCCAAGTCCTCCCAGTGGAGCAGTCCAGTGGCTCTCTGGTGCTTCTGCATCTACACGACCAGAGAAGGACGATGTGAGCAGGCTGCTCACAGAACAGGCCAAAGCAATACAAACCAATTTATCCCTTTTCTACGAAACAACATGCAGTCATTTAATGTTCGTTACAGTCAGTGTATTAATTCCTGTGTTGTGTCTGTTTACCCACTCACTGTTTGTCATGTGTTTGTGGTATATTCTTGTGTACATTGTGTTCGAGTGTGTGTGTGTGTGTGTGTATTGTATACAAATGTGTGAGAACTATGATGTGAGTGAGTTTTGAGCAGTTCATTGAGTGTCATTAAGCTAAAGGTCAACAAGGGTGCTCTCACATATTTGATTTACTTGGAGATGGAGAAGTGCAACTGGATCAGGGGGAAAAGTCACTGGTGAAGCCACCAGTGCACCAGTTTCAGTATTGGGCAAAACGATAAAGTTACTACCTATGTGCTTCAAGGATTCAGCCTTTTGTTAGACAACAAACGCTTTAAAGAATTGTGTGTATGTGTTGTTCACAGAGTGTTTGTGTGGAACAATTGATGAGAACAAAATGACAATCTTATATTCTTTCTAATGCAAAATCTATTTTTGCACTCAGAATTCATCCATTTTTAAAAAGCATATTTTTTATTTGAGGGAATTTGATGTCAATAAGTATCCAAGTCATTATTTACTTATATACAGTCCCTCTATTCACTCTTCCCCTTTGACTTTTTACTGTTTTGTTGTTTCACAACTTTGAATCACAATGAAACCATTAATCTTTTTCGCGGTTTTTGACGGCAATCTTGTGCCGCACAAAATTTTCCAATATTGTAAACTGTGAAACTCTAAATAACAACACATTTCGAGGTAAGGCAGTCATAATTCAACACTCTGGCTAATGGATGGAGAAGGGAAGGGAAGTCCAGAATTGTTCATCATAGCATTTTCTTTGACCATGTCAGCAAGTCTTATTGTTTCACTGTGATTCATAGTTGAAAAAAACCAAACATGAAGTCAAGAGGCTCAGTGTTTTCTATCGGCATTCTACCACTCTGTTAAATTATATTGTTGCATTGACTTATTTTTTCCAGGGATGGTTCCCAGTGTTTTGTTTTTTTTGCATTTGTTTATGTATGAATTTAAATTAATTAATGAATTTACATAAATTTAAATCAAAGTCAAACTGTGTATGTGTGTTTATTCAAAAATCAGATTGTATGCATGTATTTTCTTGTAAACTCTGATGTACCTCTAACCCCAAAAGCTTCATGGTTTCACTGTTTCCTTGTTCCGATTTTCTTGCATCTTTAGTCTCAGTGCAGCCAAGTGCACAAGCTTGGAGACTATATTTTAGCTGTAAAAAAAAAAATTAACTTAATTAATTCATTTAACTGCATCTAGCCAGGCAGACAAGTTTGGTTTTATTTGCCGAGGTGAAATCTCTCTGTCTGATTTGAAATCTCTGGAAGTTCACCAGTTTGGAAATATGTTAAACTCATTAATGGACAATCTGTGCAAAAGCAAAACTTGAAAATGAAAACTTCATGTGCAAATATCACACACAAGTATACTGTATATGATGGAAAGTGTTTTATCCTGTGCTCCAAACAACAGCACAGCACTCATAATCATACAGTGAGAAATGGCTAAGGTAATCGACGTAATACATTATACATTTCTTGGCTAAAATCATGTTAAAAAATCACAATTTTGAGATTATCCTTCCACAACACAAATGCAGCAGAGATAATTTTCAGCTATTTTGCAACTTCTGGTTATCAATTGATTGTTTAACAAATTTTTCATGTAAGATGTCAAATATTCTCTATTTCCAGCTTCTCCAGTGTGAGGACTTTGTGTCTTTTCTATATTTTATATTGCTATCTTTGGGTTATGCGCTGTTTATTGAAATTTAAAGTTAGCTAATGTTGGGGAAGCTCCCATCAAATTGATCACTTTTGATTTTTGTGTCTTAAAGTTCCACATTAGGATTTTTAACTGTACCTGGGAACAATCCACACTGTCATGATTTAGAGTTTCTTCTGTATGTTCTTGTTGTGCTTCTTATTCAAGCTTACAATGACTGAAAAATTGAAACCAGATTTAGGACTATTAACATTAACTAAACCAAAAGGACAATGAAAAATGTGTTTTCACTCATTATTTGCAATGTTTGAGAAAAGTTTGGGATTTCAACCTGTTGATCAGGGTTCATCTTACGGTATCAGACATAATGTGGACGTCTTGGTGTTGATTTGGTGGTTCATCAGTATCTATATTTGTTGGAGCATGGGTTCACATACACTTTACTACCGTATGTCAACTTATGTGGCTGATTGAAGCTGGTAAATGGTCAATTTGAATGGTAAAATCTTATATTTATAAAAAAAATGTTTTCTCCCAGACAGAGAGGTAGACATAAAGCGTTTTACACAGCTGGATGTGCCTTGTGTCACCTGTGTTGATCAATGCTGTGATCAACACTGGTTTCATTTACTTCCACTTCGCTTTCCTGATCCCGACAGCAAGACGCAATCACGTGCTTCATAAGATGACGACACCTTGCATCACCCCATAGATATGGCATCTTCCTGCCAATAAGAGAAAAGTCAAGGCAGGCACAATCTGGATTTGCAGGGAATACAGTTTATTGACTGTTCAGAGGGCTTTAATTTTGAAATCCCCTCCCCCCTCCCCCAACAGAAATGCCGGGGGGATCCAAATGGTCTCATAACCAGCCTCAGGAGCGCTGGTATACGCTCTTACCGTAACGCCTAGTATATATACGCACCGCAAAACAATGAGAGGGTTGACCGTGGTTTTCGAAGAGGAGGCTGGCTTGACTGCAGTAGGTGGCGTGACCGCAGCGTCATGTGTTAGTTGGGTAGACTGCCATAAATCCTACAATGAAGCGGAAGAGTAGTACAGACTGATAGAAGCAAGAACAGATAAAGGATGGCTCACGTACGGTTGTTCATATTTGCATGTAAGTATTAATTATTTGTTGAAACCACAACCTGTAACATGCGTAGCAAAGATTTTAGCGTTTATGGCAATCGCGTCACCCGGTGTGAACATTATTTACTCAGCTTGTTTGACATTTTACACAATAAGCGATAAGAAATCACTTTAGAATGAAGATTGACGTGCGGTGACATTATTTTAGTGCTCGGACTCGAACCGCTCTATATTAAAGAAGTTCACTTTGAGTGCCGGTATGTTCGCCTACCTGTACCGGTATGATCCGAAAAGCTGAAACTTATGTAGCGTTTAAACCATTTTCACTGTGTGTAGCCCATTGTGGCCTATTTATACCACGTGCATATTTAATTTGTATATCGACTCTAACAAATCCAAATAACGTCTTTTTATCTGTCATAAATGAGAACCAAAAAAAATCCTTGTTTAACAACACGCACACTTTTGAGGTTAGACGCCGTGGATTTTAAGGAAGTCCCCTTGAATGTGACACCCCCAAAGTCCTAATTTGGT
>JBBPCS010068282.1:0-16828 GCA_037974645.1 Hollardia meadi
GCGCGCGCGCACACACACACACACACACACACACACACACACACACACACACACACACACACACACACACACACAGCATGTCATACCCTCGTATACAATCTGTCAAGTCATCAAAGCTGCTTCCAACTATGTCACACAGCATTTACCCAAACCAGACAAACACATGCCTGCTGCCCCTCACACACAACTGCTGCTTTGTTAAACACTCGGATGCAAGCAGGAAGATTACTCCTGCGATGATAAGCAACATGAAATATGTAACAATGTCTCTCTCTCTCACACAGATACACACACACTCACACACACACACACACAGAGGTGATGATTTTTCATGTGTCAGAGCTCGAGTTTTCAGGTTGTAAAAAAAGGGGGGAGAAGATGAAAGCAGGGTTGAGCAGCTTGTTCTTTCTCCCCATCTCTTCTGTCATGTTCATCAGAGGGAGTTTTGATAGGTGTGCACTCATGCACACGCACACACACACGCTCAGAGGCATACGTGTAGACATGCACATGCAGTGTTCATGGAGAAGCGCTGCAGTAATAATTAGATTTTACTTCAAAGAATCACTCAGTGGCTTCAGTGGGAGACAGGACTGACGCGTAGTTGTGCTACTCAAACTAGCAGGTGATTGACTGTGGGTGCTCCAACAGAGTGGACCATTCTCCTCAGTTGTATTACTGCAGGATGGGCTGTGTATTGTTATGTGTGCCAGTGTGTGAGTGTAGATATTTGACTGACAGGTGAGTTAGCAGTAATTTCCTCCTCTGGTAAAAAATATTATGCATCACTTCAACATCAAAATTAGCATACAAGTAAAAACCAGCGTCAGTATTAAGAGGTGGGCGGACGTCTGCTCTGAGTCAAAACTGTTGAAGATGAAAGGGTAGATAATAATTAGGAAAAGACTATTAATGTTAAATAGTCCAAATGTTATACACTAGAGTAGCTTTGTAAAACACTTCGACAGGATTATGGCACTTAAAAACAACACATCACTTAGGTTCCACTGGCAGATACCACTCCCCATTGTCTTAGGGCTATTATTACTGGCATATGTCACTGCTGACTGTTATACTTTCATATATGGTGATGTTGTATACCAACATAGACAGAGCTACATATTAACCCTTTACAACAATTATAACAAGTGTAGACTTGGACAAAGTTTGATCACTAATGCAAGCTGTATAGCATTTTTATTTAATGTTAGAAGTGGTATATGTCAGTGAAATATGAGAAATGTTCCATGTGTCAAGCATACTCGTGCCACAGCCATGGCATATGCAAGTAGAATACCAGCAACATACAACAACGTCAGAGTGGCATACCAATAGGAATTGACATTTGACACCAAAAAACAATAATGGCACACCTTATATGAGAGTGAAAAGTGGTACCTGTCGATGGAACAGAAGTGACGAGCTGTTTATAAGTGGCACACAGCAGGGGCATATCATAATCAGTGAAACATGTTCATGAGAATTGGTGTATGCCAGTAAAAATTGTTATCTGTCACTAATTTAGGAGTGATCAAGGGAAAAGACTGCTGGGCTGCCTCTTTAAGTTGTGCTCCGATTAGGTGATTAGATTGCTGTTAGCCTTATTCTTACCTGCAGTGGTTCCCTTTAGGAATCAACACATTTCATCTTTAACTGAAAGTGCACTCAAAATATTGAGCAGATTGCATATTTGATAAACTGCGGTAATAAAGCAAAGTGGTAACATTTCTAACTTTACAGCTGTGTGAGCGTGTGTATGTGTGATAGAAGCATTTGACAGAGCAGTATCCTCCTCTTGCATTCTTTTATCACCCACTATTTTTCTGTCAAAATCACACATACAAACACACACACAAACACTTCCGCTGGCAGGCTGTCAAATAATTTTGTGTGTATTTGAGGGAGAAACATCCCCCGTTTAATTACTGCCATGCTAATTGAATCCCAGTGTGAGTGATGTATGGGGATAGGACTCTCTGTGACAGAATGAAAATGAAATAGTATTAAGCAGCCAAGTAGATAATCCATTTAGGAATGTCTGGGAAATGAGAAGGATTAATTGATGCAGTGCCATATGGCTCGCCTGTCAGAAGACATCAAAGTTGTTTGATATCTAAAATGTTTTAATTCTCAGTCTCTCTTTAATTCTTTTACTGGAATTTTTAAAGTCTCTAACAAACTAAACAAACCTGACCCTCAATATAATTTTACCTGAGCTTTTGTAAGATGGACCCAGTAGATCAACCTTGTGCTTAAAACAAAAGAACTAAATAGAATCTTGAGATGAATAGCTCTTATTCACATTGCTAAAAAAGGGATACTGCCACGTCTGCTAACTGCTTGCAAAGCAAAAAAACACGGGAGAACAGTAATGGAAACATCTCATTACAGATGATTCTTACCCTGAAGGGTCTTAATCACAGTCGCAGACAGATCTACAAAGGAGGGTCATGTGAGGTTGAATCCCAATTAACAGCATTCGTTAGGTGTCACAGTAGAGTGATGAAGAGCACTTTCCTAAGTGAACTTTCAAAGCAAAAAGAGACAATTAACCCTTCAAAGAGGCCATTATCATCTGGACAAAGTCAAACAAACAGCTGAACACAGACTAACTGCAAAGACAAAGTATAGTGAAGGCAAACTGAAGTTGGCAAACTACACCAAACCTTTGCAACAGTGTTTTTCAGTAGTAATTTAGTTACTTAAAACATTACGTATTAATCAAGTGTCTCAAAGTAGGAAAAAAGTCAGAACTGGCCAAATATTCTCAGAATGTCTCAAATCTGGTTCTACTGTTAGGACATGGAGTAAAACATTTAATCAGCTTCCTTATCTTAGGAAATGGCTCCAATCTCCAATACTTAGCTAACCTGTTAAGAAGAGGCATTAAATGATGACAATAAGTTTATTAAAAGTCGAAAAGTTTTTGTCGAAAATAAAAATATTTGATGAGTGACCTTACAAAAGTGATGATTTGGGTGTCACAAGCAACACTAGATTTGAAAAGATGTTATTATTAACACCCTGTTATAAGCTAAAAGCATTAGCGTGCACACATCAGAAGTGGGTGAACTTGAACTCACATTCATGTGCCGCTCCAAATAAATTTAGGATCTTTGGGTTTCTATAAACTTGGATTATGTCGGACGAGCTGGGTGGAGCAGTGTTTTTTATTTTTTTATTTTTGTTACTTTTGTTAAGTATTTTGTGGACTCAGAGACTAACTTTCCATCAGCATGGGGGTGAACAGATAATGACCGAATTTTCTTTTTTTTGGTGATGTTTTCCTTTTGAGTTTCCTAAAAGGATGTGAAGTCATCATTTCATTATTATGAGACTTCAGTCTGATTGCTTGCTTCTGTAGCCATCATAACCTTTCACCAATTACTGTTGGCTTGGCTCATCTGTTGCCGAGACAACTCACCCGTAGAGGAAAGGGAGCACATTTCCGCAGGTAATCTATGGACAGAAATCAACAACTGCACAAACACAATCACGCACTAATTGACACACACTGTCACACACAGCCACACACCCTTTCTATCAGAGATGATATGCAAAACACACGCAGAGAGCATCTTCCTTCATCCTGGACCAAACACCCGCCTGTTACTGTTCACCTTATCTGCTGCTTCACTCCCCCTCCCCTTTTTGCTCCTTCCATCATCTATTACTCCAACCGTAACCTTTTCTTTCCCCCTCTATGTCCTTCACTCTCTCCTCTCTCTCTCTCCATCCTGTATCTTTTGCTTCCTTCCTCTATCTTTCCTCTCCCATCCCATCCTTCTCTCTGTCTCCGTTCTTGCCCCGCCAGGCTGCAGATGGTGCTTAATGGACGCATAACTGAGTGTAACTGCTTCGTGAATAATTCCACAGGCACAAGGTGAGCCACAGGACAGCTCCATATGTGGACACGCAAGAAAGGTATGAGTACACACACGCACATGCTACAGTATGTAGCTTACATGTCTGCATCTTATATCCACACATCCAAAACTGATTGATACAAGCTTTAAAGGGTACTAAAACTTTCTTTATGAAGATCTTTCATTGAAAAATGTTTTGATTTTCCTTTAACAAGTAAAAAGTAATTGGTAGTATTTTGGTATACAGTATATGTATTATATATGGGTATTTTTGTGTTTTATTGTTTTACAACATTGAAAAATAGAAGTATAAGAGTATAGAAGAATAAGAACACAAATATGTTCTTGCATGAGGCTCATGTCTTGCTAGAAAACTAATCTTCTCCCAAGTGTCAGGTTTTCCCTGTGTTTTAATGCATTCACTTTTACCCTCTACCCTCAAAAGCCTGCTGCAGAGAAGCGACTCCACAGCATGATGCTGCCACCACCATGCTTGTAAGGATGCTCTGTTCATAATGATGTGCAGTGTGACATGGCGTTTAGTCTGATGGCCAAAAAGCTCAATATTGCTCTCAGCAACCATAGAATATTCTTCTAGACTGCAGAAACTCCCATGTGCCTTTCGATAAACTTTAGCACAGATGTCTTTTATGAGTGGCTTGGAACTCCTTCAGAGTTGTTGCAGCTCTCTTATGGTCCTCCCTCACTTGTCTTATTTTTATACACTCTTTAAAAAAGACCTGCTCAAGGCACATTTACAACTGTGTCATACTCTTTCCATTTCTTAATGATGCACCAGTTGTGATTTAAATGTGTACTGATACAAATAAGTACTAACATTACTGGTATCCCATTTCAATCACTTACATCTTTTTCTGTTATTCACAGAGTGTAATTCACATTAAATCTATTTTGATTTGTTATAGCAAAACAAAACATGCAAACTTCACAGGAGGCTGAATACTTTCGATAGATATGGTACATCATATTTAAATATTGAGGAAATTGAAGTGAAATTTCAAACATACATTGAGACAACTTCTACTTCTCTTCTGGCTAGCCATGTGTGCTGTGTAGGCTACATTTGCATGCACACCAGCTCACACTCTCGACAACCTCTTAAAGCTTGTGTGGTTTGATTTATTAAATGGAAGATACTGAGCTTTTCAGGAAGGTTGCTGTATATTTCAAGGTTGTTCTGGTTAGTGTAATAAAAATGTGTAGTGGGAATATCAATGGACCAGCAGATTGAGGTGGATCTAATTTATGGATATCTCTATACTGTCTAACAGAGGATCACGAGGGATGGGATGAAAGTTGGTAACATTTTACTTGAAGTAGACTCTGAGGCATAATAGGGACATCATAACCATTACTAGCATTTATTGCTCATCATGCATCTGATACCTGCTGAATGTGTAAAACTTCAGGGACGCTGGCTGATTTCACATACGAGGTCAACCCAGGTAATACCATTATATTTAATGGATTTTACATATTAAATCTATACCAATCATAAAGAAGGATGAGGAGATAAAAGAGAATCACTTGAGCTGCAGAGGGATTTCTGCATGTGGAGTTTTGTACCGATTATTAGTGTACACTTGTATATGTCAATTACAGTACATGCAATGTTATGTGGAGAATATTGATAAAATGAAGGCATTACTTCAGGATTAATTACAGTAAGAATTACATTAACAGTGATGAACATAAAACATGATCCTCACTTCAGTTTCACCCTAATACATTTCTTTCAGTTGCCAAAAGGAAAAAAAGCATCTTTATTGGCAGAAAAATAGCTCATTAGATCTGCTGAACACTAATATGACTAATGAGCCATTTTAAGAGAAAAAAAGGGACAATGAAACCCATAACCATAACCACATGTGGCAATGTGCCTGTCCAAGTGACAGGCCATTTTCAAAACATAAAGGTATCTCTTTAATTGACGGTGACTTGCCAGACAAAAAAGAGAACCGTGGCTATAGTTCAAATAGGATATTAGACAAAAATGACAATCCTTAGCTGTATGAGAGTGAGGTCATTCTTTATCTGCGGACTCTGAGAGGGGAGGAGTTAGCCAGGGTGGGAAGCCGAAGGTTCCGGGCCACAAAGTTTTTCTGTTCATTGGCTGGACGCAGAGCAGAAGAGCTGCCATTGGTAGATGTGGTACAGGGGGGCGGGGAGTCATGAAGGGTTTTCCCTTTCACCTCGTAGGTCCAATTCATGTCTGCCGCCTGTAACAAGAGTCAAATGCAAATCTAATATCTGTTTAGTTTGTAATATCTGTTTTGTTTAGTTTGAATGGGTCACTATGGGTCAATATTTAAGTAACAGAAAACTGTAGCTACTACTTGAAACTAGTAAAAGTAATAACACTCTATCTCTTTATTGGTAACATGTTATGACCGGTGATGCAGTTATTAAAAAAAGACCTCTTGTCAGTCACTATAATTTATCACAATCTATCACCATAAAACAGAAACAACAAATCAACACTAAAGCCAGTGAGTTTAACAAAGAATACATAATTCAAATACCTGGATGGTTAGTCTTGCTCTGTGCTTGCTGTGTGTGGTGGGTGTGAAGGACACAGTGATAAGAGCTCCGGCAGAACCAATAGGAGGTAATATCCCAGAGGCTGGAATCACTGTGAACTCACTGCTGCTGCCTGGAAGGAACACTGCTGTAAACGGCACGGGCCTCCTGGAAACAAAACTTCAAATTCACTACTTGACACTGGAATGACCGTAGCTGACAAAAAAACAAATACTATGAGTTGATGATCAAAAGATTGTGTTGTTATTTCCTTGTTTGTGAAAATTTAATTTCAATCATTTCTTAATCTGCTATGGAACTGATTTCTCTCATCTTAACGGTACTTCAGATGTGGAAGAACCACAAACAGGAAAGTACAAAAGGGACTTTTAGCTCCTAGTTTAGTTCCTGGAACCTTTCTGTCAAAAAAACATATTTGGGTACACTTCATGTTAGAGATGTAAAGAGTGAACGAAACACAGCAATAATCAGAGTATAACCACACATACACACACCGGGTGGTGCTGGTGAGACGGAAGCCCACAGCTGAAGTCTTTCCCAACTCAGTGGCTTCAGTGAGAATGACGTCATCCACTTGAGGCTCGGTGGCAATGAGAGTGATGGGAAACTCCCAGATTCCGCCGGAAACACACTGCACAACTAGGACCACTGAGCACCTGGATGGACGGACAGATGGATGGACGGACACACACACACATTCCAGTTTTTTTTGTCAACAACTAGTTACATGCATTTCTAAATGCTAAGTTCACTGACTTTCACCATTGTTCAAACAGTCAGCACAACAGCAGTCAATGTGCACTGAACTGTGGAGAACTTTCCATTGCTTTTAACCATCACCAAAACTATGTGCATTCCATTTTGGACAGGTTTACATAGTAATTTTAAAACTTTCATTTAAAAATTACTGTAACTTAGACCATGTGCTACATTTCACTACATTAACATTTAGAAAATAAAACAATGAAAAAGCATAAACCACGAACTGGACCATATAACAAAATCCTCAAGCCAGGTGAAAAAAGGAGGCAAGAGAGGACAGACTGTGTCATGTGGATGAGAAAGGGTTGACTAGCACTGCTGTATATCCATAGCTATCCTATATATGTATGTACAGTGTATCTATACACAAATGTCTAACTAAAACGGTCTTTAATATTCCTCCTATTCAGGATACAATACTCGGTCTCCTCATCTCACTGACCATGGCAGAGATATAACATGTAGATAATGGAAGAGCCTATTAGCAGTACCACACCCCCCCATCATTTTCTCATGGAGAAGTCATTAGCTCTCTGAGGTATTGATTCTACCAGGGCACGCCTCATTAATGTACTCCACTGATGAAGACAGGAGCTGATAAATGAATGCACTCTTCACTCAGCAGGACACCACATGCAATGTACAGTAAGGAGGACAGTATATAATCAGTAAATTATGACTTTAGAAACAACATGATGCTGCCACCCCTGTGCTTCACGGTTGGGGTGGTGCTCGGCTTGCAAGGCTCCTCTTTCCGCCAAACATAACAATGGTCATTATGGCAAAACAGTTAATTTTGTTTCATCAGACCAGAAGCTTAAGTACATTAATCTGTAAGAGACAGAAGGCATCTCCTCCCTTAGCGGTTGCATCAAGCACACACACTGGAATTGTGATATTGCGAATTATAAGTGAAATAATCTGTAAATCATTTTTTGAAAAATTACTTGACTGAGAGAGCACAGCAAGCTTTAGCTACAAACATTAAGACTCAGCACATGTAGACATGAATGAATGCAGAGGCCACACCAACCTGAGAGAGAGAGGTAGAGGGAGGTAGAGGGAGAAGAGACTATACTGTAGAGAAAGAAAGACGAGAGATAAATGAATGCAGTGTTTACTCACAACGCTTAATGCAAGTGTGTTATCACTTGCATTGAGAGAGAGAGACACATTGTGTCTGTCTGCCTTCCTTCTTGTTGTGTGTCTGGGTGTGTGAGAATGTGTTAGTACTATATGTGCTTGTTTTTGTTTTTTTTTGACTTCTTATTAGCATTCTTTTTTTCCCTGACAGCGAGGATGTGTGCATATTTGTTTATCTGAGTGTGTGCAATTTTTTTTCCCTTTCTCTTGTGTGCATTTGCTTTTTAACCTTTGAAGCGTTTGTGAGCCTCTCTCAGATTTTGCATAATCTCACATTGTGTGTCTGTGTGTGTGTGTGTGTTTAGTTCTCTCTCTGGTAAGTTTTTGTGTATGTCTACATCTGTGTCTCAGAATATGTGAGCACTTGGTGCTTTTTGGCTTTAAATGCAGTGTGTGTCTGTGTCAAAACGTGCCTGTACAGTTTCTTTTTTCTATGTGTTTGTGCATATAATGGTTTTCATAGTGTGTGCAGGGTGTTTGTTTGCTTTAAGTGGTCACACACCAGTGGAGGGGTTTGTAAGGACAACGGGATTTAACTCAAAAGCTACTGAATCTCAACAACAAAAAACAATTCCCTGCATACATGTTTATTTGTTTCAAGTTTTCTTTGAATAGGTGTGTGTGTGTGTTTGGATTACTCTAACCTGCATGGCCTGAGGGGAGTGTAGACTACATTAAGGGTGAGTGTTACGATGCCAGTCTCAGGGTCCCTCCTTGCTGCCTTGATGGAGGCAGATAGGCAGTCCTCTGGCTCAGAGTGCTCTGTTTCGCTGTCTGAACGAACCTTGCACAGGAAGTCTTCTGTCGTCACCTGGGAAACTGTCCACAAGTAAGAAGTGTAAAGAAGGTGATTGAGCAGGTGCAAGGAACACCAAAAAAATGCTGTTGTTTGTTTATAACTACATAATGAAAGTCCAGCTGATTAATACGAACTTTAAACAAATTTCAACTTGATGCAGACTCTATTGGGCAAAATCAAAATCACAACAGGTGATTATCAAACTAACCTCAAGCTGAGTTTTTTTTTCCCTCGTACATCCCCACCTGATTATGACTGACAGGCCTGTTGTCTTAACTTTTCCCAACTTATAAAAACTCTTAGTGTTTTATTTTTTTCCACTTGCGACATGCTGCTCTAATTTCTGCGTAGATAACATACGTGATCATCAATCAATCACCTACTGAGCTGAATCAGACATACCCTGACACACCTCATCTCATTATCATTATCACTACAGTTACTAGATGACAATTTTAACAATCTCCTCACTCATTAAATATGTGGCCTTTCCTTCATAATGTATTCCCATCATCCTAACAAGTTTTAAAAAATTATAATCCAAAATGTTTTCTGATATTGCAAGACCACTTTGATTATGAAAAAGAGTAATAATTACAAACTGGCACACACCTTCCTGTCCTTTCCGGTCCTGATTCCCCGGCACACATCCAGTGAGCAGTATATCCACCTTCCTTTCCAGCTGGAAGCCCGCTTCACAGTGGACCACACCAAGTGGTGAGTTCTCGAGAGGCACTTCCAGGGGAATCCCACAGACAGGGTAAATCCAACAGATAGTTGACAATGCCTGCTCTGGCCTGAAATATTTATGGAGAGCTTTTTTAAAGCAGTATTTAAAATGTATTCTGGATAATCAACAAAAAAGTGATTGCACTAATATGAGGACTGAATGATATTGCACTGCACGTAAGGACAACAATTTGTGTTAAAAGGTAAGAATTTAAGTTTGGCTGTTTGCATTAAGAGTTTTTTCCACTGAAACATATTGAAAACTGAGCCAAGGCCATTTTACAATACTGCAAAAGTAATGGATTACAGTGCCTTTGCCAGCACGGGTGACCTCCAGGCGTTCCAAGGTGTGAAAGAGAGTGTAAGGTGTTTCAAGGTGTGAAATAGAGTGTGAATTTGTTCGTCAGTGTGTGACAAAAAATGTGATAGACGACCTGTCCTGGGTGCCCCTTCCTGCCTTGCGCCCAATGCCCAATGGGACAGCTACATGTGACACTGAGTGTGAATGGAAAATGGATGGGAAGTACATTTTAGGTAAATTATAGTGGATGCACTGTGTTGTCATACCTCATAAAGTACAAATACCATGTATGACCATACTATTCTTCATCTTATTTACAGTGACAGGATATGCAGAAACCTGCCTGGATGGAGGAATATCAGAAGCTAATGAGCTTTACTGAATGTCTCCAAACCTTGTCTGAGACCAGAATTAAACTCAGATATAGCCTCTCATGCAGTTAATAAGACACATACACACACCTCACGTTGTCTGTACTGAAGGCACTGTTGTTGCCTGGGCTGCTGAGGGGCTTCATCGTGATGCAGAGCCAGGCCTGTTTTAGTTCCATAGAGTTAGGTGCAAACACCACAGGCACATCAATACTGGCCCCTTCAATGATCTGTATACCTGCAGCCAAGATAGGGGACAATCACACAGCTATCAACATGTTTTCTGCCCAGTATCTACATTAGAAATACACATACACCAACTCCTGAGAAAAATATCTGTCTCTTTAGCTGCTAAATTCTCCACAATGTTCACCAACTATCTGCTAACTGTGTCCGTCTGCAGTTTTGTGCTGAGCAAATAGTGTACAGCGGGTTTATCAGTGCTTTTTATTTTTTCTAAAAACAGCCATCTGCTGGAGCTGAAATTAAAACATTAAAGTTGCAGGCAAGAAAACCATAACAATGAGCCTAAAATGCGCTGCAGAGCTGAGGAGAACTGCAGAGTTGAATGATAATTCTGTGCGTTCGTCACTATAATTTGTCGATTTTGCAGTACACATAGTCATTTGATCCATTTTTAAGATAGAAAATATTAATTAGAGCAGCTTTCACTTCAGTTTTGCTTCAAAGGATTTATTTTAAGCTTTGTGTGCTTAGTGCCTAGTTTTGGGAATTGTATGTGTTGCCTGGTAAAATTGGTTTACTGAACATTTCATCATAATGTGGTGAAAGGTTATTGTATGAGTTAACGCACCCTTAGTGTGGATCAGAGGGATAGTGAAGACCTCCTTGTCTGTAGTGACTTGATGGCAGTTGACTGCTTCACTCGGGTTCTCATCTGAGACATGAAGACATACCAAGTACACACAGTATTAAGAACATGTCTGAATGTATCAGATGTATGTGACAAGAACAAATGAGTGACACAGTGTCAGTTGGAGAAAGACAAGAAGTGCCTGTGACCTGTGAGTGTGATATCAAGCACGAATGGGAGCTCAGTGGGGTTTGTGAAGGGAATAGTTATGGAGGCGTTGGAGCCAATCAGGGATGAGATGCTCAGAGGCTCCTCGCTCTCTGGATTAAGGCCACGTCCACTCAAAAACACACACCGTTCCTGGAACTAAAGACAGAGATGGATTAACACATGCACGAGTGGCCAGAGGGAGAGAAAGAAAGTAAAAAATGAGAAAGCATGAAAGGAATATAGAAAAGGAAAGACAAAGAAAAGGTGTGGTCGCGAGATGAAATTGGAGAAAGAATGGCAGTATCCATTCTCTAATATGGTGATAAAAATGTAACACAATCATTGTTTTCATGTAAGTTGATATCAATATATATATATGTCACAATATGTCATTGTCACACACTTTCCCTAATTTTTCTTTTGTTTCTGGTTTTCTTATCAGAGAAATGTTTCTACCATTGTGTCTCCCAGTGAACAGCCTCCTGTGCCTTAAATAAAATGTACAATCTGGCCTAATGGAAAGATTTATGACGTGATCCGATTGTTGCAACTTCATGTGGATGATTGGGAGTGATGATGCAGTAAATAAAATGAGAGCACTTGCTTAAACCAATTTAAAAGGAAAAGGTAGTGAGCTATTCCTGCACCTATGTGTGTCTGCATGTGTTCTTGAGTGTGCTTGTGTGTGTGTGAAGGCAGGGTATGGTAATTTATGTAATCCATTTTCTGTCTGTGTTTGTGTGTGTATATATATACACCTCAGGGCACATGAAAGTGATCTTTGCCATGTGTTTCCCTTCTCCAATGGAGGAAGGTCTAAAATGGACAGCAAGCTGGGTGGAGGAGTGGGGCTCCACAATAAGCTGGAAGAGAGGGAATAGCTTTCATGTGGACAGTAAGGGAGGATAACCACACTCAAAAACAGAAACCCTTTAAATCACACTGCTAGGCAACCCACAGCTTTCCATCAAGAAATACAGCAAGTCTGTTCTCCAAGTGACATTGACTCTTGTTTGTTTCAGGATGTGTATAAAGAATATCATTGTATCAAATATCCATTGAACTACAAAGAACAGCAAAATAATAATGGTAAATAAATTTCCCCAGAGGGAAGAGCAAGGTAAAATTAGCTGTATGTTGTGACAAGTGAAGCTACATTCTGAAATAATGTAAAAGAATACTGAGCTGATAAAGCTAAAGGCAAGGCACAAACGGGAATGTGAGTGCGTGTACTAACAGTACTTCCTGAATCCATTTCAACTGTGTAGTTTCTGGGGTTACTGTTGGTAACAAGTAGCTCCAGAGCCTCAGCTGTCGGGTTAACCAGGGGAATGGTCTGTGTGGTCCATCTGAAACACACACACGCACACACACACACACCATAAGGACCCAAATGTTGCATTTATAATGTGCATTGTGCACAATTAACATGCAGCTATAATCGACATTCATTTGTCTGTTAGTGTGGTAAACTATCTCCCTGTTCATTGCCCCAGTATTGCTGTGCACACTGTGGGAAATGTTGGTATGAACAATTTCAGTGGTGTGTGTCTGTGTGTGTGCGTATACAGTATGTGTGCACGCTTTCTAAACCAATAATCCTGCAGTGTGTTGGTGTGTGTTCACCTACTTGCCCAGTTGACAGCTGACTTGTGGTAGAGTGAGGACTGGAGGAGGAAGAGCATAAAGCTCTAGTTGATACCAAAACTCCCCCACCAGCTCTGATTGGAACAACACACTGGCAGAAAAAAACAAACATACGCAAATGCTGTATATATACCACAGATTCACAACAGAAATTGCTGAATATATTACATTACTATCCTCTTGTTAAGTATTTTGTATACTCATCAATGAAAGTCTTTTCAGATGAGTCCTTTAAAGGCGGTCGTGTCGGTCTTTAGATTTAGAAACCCTTTAATTTACATGTCAAGAGTACTGCCCTTCAGACTGCAGGCTGAGGTATTTTCTGTTGTTGCAATTCTTGATTCATTTATTTATCTTTATTTTATTTTGTTTTCTTTTGGTTAATACAGTCACCTTGCTGTTGGTTTAATTTATTATTATGTTTTATACTTATACTTTACACTTACCTGCCTGTACTTTTCCCTACTCTACCAGGGGAGAATGTAGCTTTGTAGATAAGAGTCTCCCATGGGGGAATTGAAACCCAGTTGGCCCCACTAAGGTCGTCTCCTTCCAGGTACACGTCCAGGATCAGGAGCTCTCCTCGTGGGTTATTGACAGGGATCTCAATGTCAATTGAGCTCTGGGAACACAACATTTAAAAGATGACCCCAGTTTCTGCTTTTCTTTGTGATATTCTCATAGTCATGCCATATTTATTGTAAAGCATTCTTGTTCAGAGGTGACTTAAGGTAATGCACTTGTTTGATGAGTAAATCCACTTGCATGCAAGTATGTTTTCAGAGCTTACCTGAGAAGCACACTGTACATCTATAACCCTGATGGGCGCTGCTGGCTCACAAATTATCTCTAGAGAGAAATGCACCTTGTAACATCCAAGTACATCTTCTGAAATGACAGGGACACACAGGTATAAATATGGTATAAATGCAAAGGCCGGTGTCTACACACACACACGCCCCCCCACACACACACACACACACACACACTTGATATAACAATCAAGTCTGGCAAAATAACAACTTCTAAGGGAAGTGGTTTTGAAGCTGTATTTTGGCTGTTCCTCTAAATGCCTCATGTACAACACTAAGCTTACCATTGTCCTTGTCTGCCTCTTGTTTGTCATCAGTTTCTAGAAATGACACACAGCCTGCAAGGAAAAGTGGTAGATATGTCCAGTTTATTTTTTTAAATTGTTTTATTTATGTAATCATCGAAATCTAATCTTACTCAACTGCCTTGGCAAACTGTAGATGTACACACAAATATCTAAATATAAGATGGAAGATGAAGACATTCAACACAAACGTTACAGTACATATTAAAAATCCTGCATTCAAATGTAAGTTGTAAAGCAGGCATTTAGACACCAAGAGTGTATTAGTCTGTGTGCATCTATTTAAGCAAATGTAAAAGAATATAGTAAACAAATAAAGCATTCCATGTCACACACTGAGAACTGTAGTATGGGGGGAAAAAAATACCTGTCTGTTTTCCTCGTTTCCATGGTGACACAGACAGGGTATACGGAGCATTGTGACCAGGTTTAATCTCTAGGAAGGGGGTGCCACTGACAGCAGATAGGTCCGTCACCGCCTGTGTACACACAAGACAGAGACAAAGTAAAAAGTAAATAAATGCTCTAGAACACACACACACACATACACACACACACATAGATACTCAGTCACTTGCAAATGGCTCAAAATAAACACTGGTACAAAGATATACAATCAGAGCCAGAGAGACTGCAAGGAAATTAATATCATAATAATTCTGCAACCCCATTTTGTGTTCTACAAACGATACATTGATTATGATAAAAGCCCAACTTTTCCATGGTTATTGAATTCTTGCCTGCCAGGATGGAGGTTGGAGCTCAATTTCTGGGCCTATACAAAACACCCTTTTCAAAATAATTCAAAGTGAACACAGATGCAAAGATAGATGACAAGAAATTTAATAATTTTTCAACTCCATTTAGTGTTCTACACATTTAATTTAGTTTTAATAATAAATTATGATAAAAGCCCAACCTGTCCATGATCCCACACTATATCTTTTTATTGCTTTTGATCATGTTCATACCAAAAGAAAAATATCATAATGACAAAGCTTAATAGTCTTCTCATTTTTGGCCATGCTAGTGGCATGAATAGAGACATTACTCTGCCTGACAGACACTCTATTGTCTTCAGACTGAAATATCTCAAGAACTATTAGATGGGTTACTGTAAAATTTTGTAAAGACATTCAAGGTCGCCAGAGGATGGACCCCACTGGCTTTGGTGATGCCCTGGCTTTCATCTAACACTACTAGCAGTACTGGCAGCAGCACTCTCCACTCATCTATAGATTGGCAAAAAAAATTTTTAAACATGCATTCGTGGTCTCCAGAGGATGAACCCTCCTGATTTTAGTGATCTCCTGGCTTTTCATCTAGCATAACAAGCAGGTAAAACTTTTAACTCATCCTCATCCATCCACATCTACTTGATGGATTGTCACAAAATTTTATACAGACATTCATGGTTCCGTAATGATATATTTTAATGACTTTGGTGATCCTCTGAGCTCTGACTCAACTGTCCTTTGTGTTCAGTGCTAGCTAGCAAATGCCTCGTAAATATTCTAATTGCTAAAGATTAGTATGTTCACTCTGTCACTGTGTACAGCATCAGAGCTGCTAGCATGGCTGCATACTCAGCCTTGTTTATACAGTGTTTTTTGTGGTGCTTTCCTTTGCAAATGTGTTGCGTGGAACTGTGGATGAGTGAATGTACATCACAGTAAACCTTGTTAACAAGTAACAGTATGTGTGGCAGTTATTTGCATGTGTGCTTATACCTTGAGAGTGAGTTTGTTCTGGCTGTAGTTAGGGACATCCAGCTGTGTGTGTGTGGTTTGACCTACAGGGCAGTGTAATACCACATGGTCCACAGGTAGGGGGTGCTCTCCCACTCCTCTAAGGATAAATGCGTTCTCAGTACCGTCACAGTCATTATGTAAGGACAGCTTGCCCTGTGGGGGTAGGGATAAAGTTGAGGCAGTTAAACACACACAAACTGGTGTTCAGTAGAAAGTGCACCCACAGAGGAACAATAGCAAGCAGAGTCTCAGCTGCAGTCACACTGCTGCACTGGCTAATTACAGAGACCACGGCCAAAAATGCATTTGACTGCACCAGAGGAAGAAGATGGTATTTACAGCAAAAAAAAAGTGTCTTACCGTCTTGACACAAAATATACATTTCTCTCTTTTCATGGTTCACTTTACTGTCAAAATCCTGTGGACACCTTCGTATTTTATCTCAAAAAACTAGGTTATCGGAGCTACATCTGTGCACTATGTGCATACTATAACATTGTAGTGCAGCGTTCAATGTGGTTGAATACACCACAGATGTGTCAAGGTGCAGTTGCATCGTAGGCAGCTTTTCGAAACAGAATATAATCCATGCAGTGTGTACACAGCATGGGAAAAAGAACCGAGGGCAGCAGTTCCCCCTAAACCCCCTCCCATGTGGGTCACAGGAACCTCCCATTCAGAGGTCTCCAGTTCTAAAAGCTGCAGAGCATGACGGCAGAAAGGATCACTGGAGTTATAACTAATCACTCTGCACCA
>JBBPCS010068352.1:0-12680 GCA_037974645.1 Hollardia meadi
ATATATTGGCCGATATATCGGTATCGGAAATTTTTTACTCCCTAATATCGGTATCTGCATCGGCCCCCAAAAATCCAGATTGGTCAGGCTCTAGAAATGAATGGGTTTAGTGAAGGGAGAAAAGGAAGAGAGCAGCTGGAACAGATGCACAAAACCACATATTAAATCATGGTCACAAATTGTACAAGAAAAACGGGCGAGTTTGAAGATGTTCTTTTAAAAGTGCACTGATTTCGCCTCTCTGTGATTTTGTACGGCGCTATTCTGAAGTCATTAAGCAGCAACAGCAAAAGTATGATAACAGCCACGATCCACTTATTAATGCAAATGAGATTCATCCATAGTGTGTGCTGCAATGTGAGCGTGGAAGCCGATCATCTACCAGGAAGACATGAATGATTTAATGTATGTATACCCATCATTCAAGAGGGACCCCCACCCCCCTCTCCTGTTGTCATTATGTTGCCATCATTCACAGACTAATCTTGAAAAATGATTGTATGTATTCTTTTAAAGGATGCAAGAAGTGATGGCAGTTTCAATCAAATTCTCACACGCTCTGCCAACAGCCTAATTGCTGTCAAAACATTGTCTGTGTACTTGATACTAAAGTAGGCCCTAATTTCTTTTTCATGCCACACCCTATACTAACACCCGTGAAGTGAGTGAGTGACAAATTGCTTGTTGTTATCTCCATTTTCTACTCATCAACCTTGTGTAGCGCCAACACTTGTGAGTGACATCAGTTATCCTGTTTGGCGAGCTAACAGCACTGCGTTATTTGCAGTGTACATGTTTGTCTGTCAGATCTAGGTCATGTATTGTTTGTAAATAATACATTTTCGTACCTCACAGGTAGTGTTTACTATAGCACCACAATTCAGGCATCAAAGCTACAGCCCAGGATTCCTCTTTATTATTTTTAGCCTGCTGTCTGTTGTTACAAACAGTAAAGAGGCCCTTGAGCGGCAACAATTAAAAAAAAAAAAAGGAAAGGAAACCAGTGAGGGGAAATATAACAACTGTCTGGAGACTAGTGCCGTTCCCCTGAATCCACACTCGCAAAGTGATCCAGATCAATATAAGGTTAAGATTTAATCCCTGGAACACCCATCAATCAATACAGGAAGTCACCTGTTCGAGTGCATTTCCTCTACACGGAACCTTAATTCCCAGTAACAGATGCCAGGCCAGCCTCTTCTCTTATTCTCTGCTCTCCTTTCTTTTCCACAGCTGCACTCTGATAATCCACACAGCTACGGACTCAGCATCCGGTCTCGCAGGCAGCCTTTCTCTATTGTCCTGAGCCTTTATCTCTCGGCACAATACTGGTGCCTCCTTGAAAAGCACAAAGCGCCCCAACTTGTTTCTAGCCCCTTAAAATGTGAACTTTGAGCTCTGACGCAATGGAGCTTAGACTCTGCCCATTTCATGGAAGAGACTTCAAAAGTTCTTTGTGTTAGGTTGAGGTCTGTGCGTGTGTGTGTGTGTGTGTGTGTGTGTGTGTGTGCACATTTGCCTGTGCTTATTAGCATTTCTTTGTGTTGTGTTCATCGGTTGGAATTTCTTTTTGATGGCTGTAAAAATGTATGTTTTTGTTGGTTAACATGAATGTCTGTGCATATCAGACCTATGATAAGGAGTTTTTTAATTAGATGGAAAACAACTGTGCATCCCTGATTTGTGGCACCTTCTTGCTTTTAATCCACCCCACAGCTTTGGGTTGAAAATGTCACATGCACACACACACACACACACACACACACACACACACACACACACACACACACACACGCATGTTGGCTTTTGGCACATTAATAAACACAATAGTTTCTCGCATGGTGATTGTCTCATTGTTTCAAATATGTAGATAGCGCAGTATGAGCTAGAAACATAGCTGTGCGTGTCTGGGTTATTAGTGCTGCTGGAAGTGTTGATGGGTTTGGAAAGGTCAGTGAACAAAGTGAGCGCAATGTTCTGACATTTAGAACTGAGTGAGTGGGAAAGATAATAATAATGTTTTTAATGACTCAAAACACAAAAAATGGTGCCTTTATACATGAACAAGTCTTAGAACCTGCAAAGTATTTGAATATTAAGTCCTAACTTGTGTTTCTGAGCCCGAGTTGGTTTTGTTTTGACTTTGTTTTGTGCCCCGTCTTGATCTATTTGACTTGTTATGGCCTTGTTGACAGAGTTTCTATTTTCAAATCTTTGCAATGTTTCGACGGAGCCTTGATCTAAAAATATGGAATTCTGCTTTAAAGATTAAAGGTTTATTATGCAAAGCGTTTTTGGAAGAGGCATAGGGGAATTTAGTCGTACAGTAATTTTCTTTTACATGTGCAGCACACATTTGGCCGTGAATAGGCTGTTTATTGTTGTCTGATCTATTCATATCAATAATAAAACCAGAGAATGCTTGTTGTTGATTGTTAATATTGTATTTTTTTAAAACATAGATTACTACAGTAGCTACACAGTCTTGTTTCAAACAACAGTACTACATTTTCACAGCTCTTTCACACATCTCTCCTTTCTCTGAAGAGCTGCAACATTTTTACTTTTTTTTTTACACAACCCCAGATAACCACTTTTTTTTGTGGTGAAGACTTCCCATCGCCACCACTTATCACAAGAGCCAGGCTTTTAATTTCACCCATGGTTCCCCTCTCCTCCACATTTTTTCACTCTATATAATTGACTTTTTGCAGGTTTCAGCCATCTCTGGACATCTTCTGCAGGCTAGGCAGGTGGCGACTCCTCCTCTACTCCGCCCCTCTCACACACAGAGAGATTAAATACACACAGCCCTCAGTACTACATTAACAGTTATTTTCCAGAGAGACACTCGTGGCTTCAGGGTCCAGGTGTCTCTGCAACTGCTGACCCATGTTATCAGCCTGCCTCAACAACCAGGCCTCCTCAAAATTAATCCTGACGGCGTCACGCCACCCCCAAGCTCACACTGATGGCTCTCTCTCTGGGCAACAATCCCCTCTGGTCCCTCAGCAGTCTGGACTCAGACACGCTCACCTGCATATACCCAGCCCCACGAGACTCTCCTTTCAAATGAAAATTGGAGACAAAGTGACCGGGATTACAGCCAGGGCTGCGTTAATTGTGTGCTGGAGTTGGAGGCTGGGAGGCCAGGTGGAACAGTCACACAAAACAAATCCGATTATCCAGGAAGGGTTTGTTCCTCGTTCAAACTCGCCATCTCTCTCATTCTGTCTTTTGTGGAATAATTTCTCAGCTCCGCTTCAGAAAGCACAGACATTTGTTTTTGCTGGCTGTTTGTGCTCCAAATCCTTTCTTGCTCTATTTTGCACATGCTGTTGCAGCTATATGTAGTTACTTTATTTTTAACGAGGATGAACTACCTGGAATTTAACCTATTAAAATAGCTCGTAAGGATGTCTTTTCACCTAAAGCAGCTTAAGTCATTTTTTCCCCACCATTAGATAGAAAAAGGCTTATCAACTTGCAACCTTTGTCCTGCTATTGTTCAGCACTAATTTGACACTCTCTGATATCCCCTGATAAAATATTTATGGGGTGATAAAAATATTTAGTGAGAATTATGGGACAAACAACACATTGATTTGTGGGCTTGTTTTATTAATGAGCATCGTTTTACTCTAAATGCTATTGATTTGCTTTGAACAGGAAATATGTAAGCGGGTAATATCTAGCTATGAAATTAGACACCTTTTATATAATGTATGAAGGGATCTGTGTTAAACATCAGGGTCTGTTAACAACCTGTACATCAATTTATCTTTTTAAATGTGTGCCCGCATGTGTCTGTGACTGACTGTGGATTGTTTTGATAAACATATGAGGCTGAGCTGCAATCGATCACACTGAGCACAGATCCTTATTGTGGATCAGACATGTGATTTTAAGCAGCAGGCTTTAGCTTTGCCTGGATTAATTTTTTCCTTTTATTGTATGTTAATCCCTTACAAAGGAATACTGCAACTGAGATCATTTAGGAATTTTCAGATTGTGACTCATAAAAAATATATTTACGTGTACTGAAGCCAAGATTTCCTCTCTCTAATAACAGTTGACATAACTAATTTGATTTTTTTTAAAGAGATTTACTGCAGCTTGTCCATATATATATATATATATTTCAAATTTGCCATCTGATCACATCTGCTTTGTAATTAATCACTGAAATTCAGCAATCTTCTGAAGAAGCATGTGCTTCCAGGCCAGCTAATTTAATGATTCAATTCCCAATCCAAGTCAAAGCTGTTTTTTTTATAAGCATTTACAGACCGAGAAAATTAAAGATGACATCACAACATGGCAGCCTGGTCTCATGAAATGGCATATGAATAACATGGCAATGTCTTAAGTCATTTCACGTGTTATGACATGTTTTTTCTTTTTTGCTTTTGGCCTGTCATTTAACACCATGTCATATAGAAAAAAATGTCAGGTGATGTCGTATGAAGATTGAGAAAGTCCACTATGGGGAAGGCTGCAGTGGTGGATTGGTCAAATAAACACAAGACCAGTGTTATTGTCATGTGTAAAACCAAAGTCAACACTGGCCTATTTCAACTACACTGCTTGTTAGTTAACTCATTTTACGTTTTAATTTATGTCATGTACGTATGTACAGAATCTTAACCAAGTTTCAAACCAAGTTGATGTTATGTCTAAATATGACAACCAAGGTCACATGACAAAAGTCACCTGAATTTGTCCTTTTCTGCGTGTCTAAAACTCATAAAATGCAGACAGCATTAAATGACACATAAAACGCTTAAAATGTGTGATATGACACACAAAATGTTCTTCAAAGTGACGTGCGATTTATAAGCCATCCTATGAGATCACGCTCAGATCACATAGAGACTAAAAAGATATAAAACCAAACTAAATTCAAACACCCCATTTTGTTAGAAGAAAAACGAAAAATGACACTAAGGAGTAGACAGATGGTATCATGGTAACAAATCTTTGTGTGGTGAGGCGGTGGGCACAGCTGAGTTAAAATTCTCTCATGCCGTTATCAGTGCAGTGACCCTGTCAGCTCAGTTAACTTGCCACCACTACACCCACAGCACATAGCGGCAGGCAGAGAGAGCCATAGTATGTATGGCTGCCACAACGATAAACATGCAGCTGATTGAGTTCACAACCCTGGCTTCAGGAGCAGCTGCTCGGGCTGCCAGAGTGTTTGAGGTGCTGGCAGAGTAGAGATACCTCTCTTTTTCTGATACAGCCACACACAACATCTTAACTGCCTGGAATTCCTGGAAGAATTGCAAAATAAATGGCCTGTTTTAGTGTTGTGACTACTGGCAAAGCACCACAGCTGAGTTTGATGTTCAGGGGTAGAAAGTGTTTTATGATGTTTAGAAAGGTTTGACTGTAGGACTAACCAAGAATTCATAAGACGCATTCATATCACCGATGAATTCTCATTCATAGATGGTACGAATGAGAAGTCATATTCAAGGTCAAGGTTTTGAAAATAAACAATAAATTGTAAGAAAAGGCAACTAGAAATCATTTAACAGATGGTAATGTGCAGTAGATGGTCCAGTTCCACCAACATCCACCCACATGAGCAGAACATTTCCACAATATTATGTTACAATTTATCACTGTCCTACACTGATATCAGGAAGAGGTCTTGATGTCTAGACAAACCACAGAGGCAGGGTACCTGCCTAAATACTGGGGTGTATATTAAAGAAAACCAATGCATGTGATGTAGAGCCAAAGCTCTGCAGTTATGTCAAGTGAACTTTTGGCTGTGGCAATTAGATATGGTATGAATAAGTTAACACACATTGAGCATATAAACAGCTTACCTTCAAAATACACTCAGTTGCTAGTTTATTCGACACACCTAGCTTAAAATAATGTCGTCTAATACATGTCGCCCCAGAAATAAAATTCTGCCATCATGAAGGTTATATTGTTCAGTGTTTGTCAAGACTGTTTTAGAGATGGGTTGATTTATTGTGATTTTGGACATGTTTGTGGTGCTGTTGAATTGTATAAGGTTATATTAATGTGTCTAATATTCAGTCTACCCTCATTGATATAAACATGGTGGAAAAAAATATGAGAAAAAGTCAGCATAATGCAATGCAACTGACAAAATACAGCTCTCAGTTTTCAACAAAAAAAAAAGAACATCAACCTCCCTTAAGGCTGTTTTATTTGACTATATTGAGCTGTGTGCTCGGCTGTTCACACTGTACACCCATGACTGCAATCTCAGACATGGAGAGAATTCTATTGTAAAGCCGTCTGGCAAAACATACAGAAGTATCCGCTGCCGTATTACCAGGCTACAGAGCAGCTTTTTCCCTCAGGCTGTGAGACTCCTGAATTCATCCTCCACACCTCACCCTATTTATTTTTTTTTTTTAATGTGATCATTTGTGTATCATGATCATTATTATGATTAACTTATAATCTTATATAATGACCATTAAACTTCTTGAATTAGCTTTAGCTAGGTGTACCTAATAAACTGGCAGCTGACTGTAAATAATTTAAGATATTTATTCCTGAAAGATCTTTTGCTCATGAAGAAGGCATAATTACACTAAGAATCGACATGCTAATGTGTCTGTTAGGCTGTCAGCTAAATGCTACCATCAGCATGCTAACATGCTCACAGTGACGATGTTAACATGCGGATGCTTCGCAGGTAAAATGCATAACACGTTGAGCATCGTAGTTTACTGTGTCAGCATGATAGCATTTAACATTAAGTACAGCTGAGGCTGATGGGAACAGTTGTGGCCTGATGACGATGCTCGATGAAAAGAGAATGACAAAGTTCTCCTGAGGGGAACCAAAGTGTCTGCACCAGACGTCATGATTATCCTTCAAGTAATTGTTGATTTCAGCCTGGACCAAAATAGTGCAACCAACCAACCAACCGACAGACCTGTCGCTAGCGGGAATAAAAATTGTACTCCTTTCTAAAGTTGCCATATTTGTGACAATATGTTCACACATTTATTTAGTTTTATGTTTTCTGCATCCCCACAAAAACATAGATAACCTGTGTTCAAATAATGAATTCTGATTTCTAAGAAGTTGTCTGTTTGTTTTTGTAAGTACACAACAAGAAATAAAGATCGAAATCCACAAAACAAACAGTAAGACAAGCTCTTTGGCTGTAATAGAAGTCTTAAGTTGAGATTGATTAAAGATTAAATGAATTGTTTGTCCCCACCTGAAACTGCATGTTTGCAATTGATTTTGCTCCCTCCACCTGGAACACCTCTCCTCCATCCTGTATTTGTTGGCTTTTATTTAGTTAGTAGCAAGCCATAGGAGGAGAAGTGCAGCTACAGGGACAAGCTCATTTGATCCATGATGAAATGGCAAGGCAAAGCACTTAAGGGCCTTGGGAAATAAGGTCTGGGTTACTGGGATCTGGGGTTTTCAGGGGTGTGGCCAGGAAGGTCAATAAGGGAGTTGAGCTTAGAGTTGGGGGCAGCAGGGAAGGGGTAGAGGGTGGATGGGAGACAAGGGCAGGAAGTGTTAATAGAATCAGTTTCCTCTGGATGAGCTCTCAGAACAGGCTTGGCTGGAGGGTTGACAGGTAATCATTGAATGTCATTGGAGAGCAAAAACCTAAGCTAGAACTCTTGTCTTTGATATTGCTGTCAGAGTGTGACACTGGCAATGACAAATCATCACTGTAGGCCTTGCAGTTTCTTGTAAAAATCACAGACTAACAGTCAACCCTGTGCTAATATGATGCATAAATGACGTCACGCTTCCCCTCTCTTAACTGTAGCAAGTCTAAATGCGGGAAATATAATAATCCTTTTTTATATGCACAGAAACTTTCTCTGAGAACTTTCTGTCAAGATGAATAGCAGAAGGAATAAGACACAACAGATGATTGGATTATAAATCACAGCAAAGTCTTACCTCTTGACCACTGGTAGTGTATAGAGTGAAAAGACACACTGTCATTCATTCCTTGTTGCTGTTTAGCCTTTGCACACCTCTGTCATGCATGACAGCGACAATGCATCGTGTGAAAGGAATGTTTTCTTGAGAATGTCATGACGTGAAGTGTCAGATTTGACTCTGCTGTGGTATCAGATGTTCATATCAGTGTCTCATTCTTCTTTATTCTTTCTGTTTGTATTCCTCTACCTTAGACCCTGAAGGCCTGACTGACTTGTGTGCCAACTCCACTAAGAACATCAGTGGGTGGGTACTTGACAGAGCCAGCACCAGGGAGTTAATACCACTCAGAGATGCTGGAGGTGTGACACAGTCCCAGCCCTCTACACATTGATTCACACAGGATTAAGCCACTGCATGATGCTTCAGGCGGGAGGGCTGGTGCAGCTGATTTACCGTCCTTGTCAGGCTTAACGTCTTTGGAGGCCTCATCTGCCTTACTCTTGTCCTCTGTGGAAGAACCAGTAAAAAGCAACTGCCACTGCCCCAACTAGATCACCCAAAGGGATGACTGGACGTCATCTTGCTCAGGTATTCTTGCAAATCCTACTGTGACCTACGGTGTTACATGTGCTTGACTATGAGGAAAATTTTGTAATAAGTAATCTAGTAATTTCTGGATGTAGCAACATTGCTTTGTCATATCTGTCCAACAAAAACTGTGACAAAATACACCATGTTAACTGACAATAAATTAAAAGTCACCTTTGAAAATGAGAACTGGGACGAAATGAATGACGAATAAAAATGAAACGATATTGTGAGAGACAAATAGCCAACTATTTTCATGCAAAATATTATTCACTGACCTTCATGCATCTGTAGAATGACACATGGTTGCCTCTTGCTTGTGATTAGTAAAGCAGGATCCTGTTGATGATGTTGATGTTGATGCTGTCAATGAGGAACAAGTGCTGCGGTTGTACTGTCACCGTTACTTTTATTCAGTTGTACTTTTGTGTTGCTGCTGGAAGGAATGATGAGATGATGGCATTGTTAAGGTTAAGGAAAGATTGCCTAACTGAGATCATGTTTTGGTGATGGTTAGGCTCCTAGAATACATTGTTAAGGTTCAGGGAAAAATTGCAGTCAATATAAAGGCAAACGTTAATCGCAGATGATGGGGCGAGAACTCCAATCTCCTGCATGAAAGGTGAACTTGCTACACACTCATCCACCACTCCTAGCTACACATCTTTACAACTTGCCTGGCTACAAATAGGGCACACCACCTTCCTTTGGCATTGATTGTTGGCACTGGATGTAAATGTGTAAATGTAAATGGTGGGGTGCATATTTGTCTGAAATTAATGCAATTCCTAGATTGCAGTGCCCTCTTTTTCGTGGTCATGAAGAAAATTGAGAAGAGGCTCAACCTTTGTGGAAACATCAAATACATATTATGTTTCAGAGATGTCATCATCCGTACAGCCAACAAAATTGGGGGTTGTCTTTGTAACAGTACCGAAAAAATAATGCAAAATGTGTCAGAAGAATTCAGAAATAAATGGGAGATGGACAGCAGTATTCTCAAATATCAGTCCATACAGTGACAGATGAATGCAGCCACGCTCACAAGCCTGTGATCAAAGGAGTAGAAAAAAAACTGTGATGTGCATTGCATTTGTGATTGTGTCCATGCAGTCACGATCAGTCCTGCCAATGAAAACATCTGCTGAAATCAGCTTGTTTGGGTGAGGATGGATTCCCGTTTTTATATTGCCAAACTCAATTTAAAACAATTACATGCACGCCACAACACAGAGAAAATGCTTGCAGCTGTGTTAACATAAATGCACTGGATGCGGTACATAGAGAAGAGCACGGGGACATGGGCAGGGATTTAAACCGAGAATGTGAAAAGAGAATGAGATGCTTAGCTACATAATTGTGTGGAAATCCAAGGAGCAGGGTGGCATCTCTGGTTGACGTATTGGGATCAAATTCCTTTGTTTCCACTCCAGACAGAACTGGCTGCTTGGCTTATTTAAAGAGAGGTTGGAGAATCACATGGTGATTGTTCAGAGCCTTGGTATACCAAATTAGCTACTGCCATTCATTTGGAAAGATCTAATCAAACATTAATTATTGTGACCACCTGTCAAAGAGGAGGCTCTGGAATGTTACTCATCCGTTCCCTTATGGTAGCTGCAGGGTCCTCAGTCTCTGAATCCAGTGAGTGAGCCCTGAACAAGGACCACAGGAGACAGAGAAGCAGATTGCATTCCATCAGATCATGGAGTATCTAATAGGATGCACGGCAGCATCTGAGCCACGCTGCTGTTTGCCAGGTTTTCAGTGGCCACTGAGAGCTTGGCATGATTTCTTTGACCCAGTTATTTAGCAGCTTAAGAGCTTTTCGTTTTTTAAGATTTTCAGGATAGCATGTATTCCTCCTCTACTGACAGGCACAGACTGGATAAACCTGAGCTGTATCAACACTGTCTTGCCAATAACACTCCAAGTAATGGGGTTGAAGAAGAAAAGTCATCCGGTTTTGCATCAACACCATCTAACACTATGTTAATCTTAAATGTTCTGGAAAAACAATATTGGCATGCCTCGGGGTCATGCTTGTGTTCATTGCTTGTTTTTGTTCAAGACATGTTTTGTTTTCATGTTTTTCAATCAGTTGTGACATGTTCTGTCAGCCTATGGAGAGCGCCGCTTGTCCCATGAATAGTCCAATTAGAATGGCTGGAGGGAGGATGTAATCTGGGTGCAGTCAGGTATGGCTTCCAGAGCAGTGCAGCCTGAGAGGTTGGCTAGTAATCAGCAACCAGAATAGTAATTGGCATATGGCTGCGCGAGAGCCACGCTACTCTGCTCATTCATCCAAATAGAATAAATTCTCTGGCCATTAAAGAAATGTGAGACAAAGGCAGCTTCAACTGAAAAAAAAGCATACATTCTATTACAAGTGGCTTTATTTTAAGCAGAGAGAACAATTAACTCTGCCCGTGTGTGAAAGATTAGTATGGAGGACAGATAGAAATAAGAGTAAAAGTATGCTGAGATGCCAAACCCTGAATTAGTGTTTGCACTGAGTTTAAAAGCCTCTGACACAAAGAGATTCAAACACTTTAAACAACTATTAGAAACTCAGATGAAAATCCGACAGTCCATCAAAAACTGAGCATCTGGCAGCCCACTTCTGGGCACCAAGCCATCTCTCCCCTGCAATTCTTTCTCATTAAACAAGTTTTCTCCCAAAAATACAGCCATAGCAGCAAAGTAAAAATCTAATTTCCCTGTAGTAGTCAAGCAAAAATAATCTAGCGACCGCTGTTTCCAGAGACACGCCACGTGTAAATAATCCTAAATCTCAGTATTTAATCTACCATCAGATGCTCGCTGTGACACTCGGTCATTAGGATAAATTGTAAACCTACTGTTTTGTGGTGATCTCCAACCTTAAAAGATGAATTAAAAACAGTAAGCAATCCTTCCAATGAAAGCCCAGACGCCAGAATAAAATTTTAGCACTGTACGTTTCTACAAACCACGGATATGTTTGTACGTTTTTATCACATCAGCATTTCAATATGTGTCATACTCTCTAATCTGGAAGTGGAGGCGTGTCACCTAGCTGCCAAGCGAATGACCATTGTTGGAGACCACTGCAACCAACCAACAAGTGACCGTTGTGACATTTTGTAGCCGTTTTTGTTTTTGGCAACTAAAGTGGATATTTTCAAGGAGACGAGAGTTTTCGGCTGTCTTTTGGCCAACAAAACCAGGTATTTTAAGGCAAAACATGACCTTTTTATAACAGTAACCAAGTGTTTTGTGTGCTTAAACCTAACTACAAACCTTCAGCACAGTATTGTCACATCATCAAATTTAAACACAGAGAAATGTCAAGTTTCAACATAATCAGTACAAGCATTTATTCTGTCGATTGGGTTGCCATGACAGTTACATTTTGAGTTCAAATCTCAAAATGAACACTTAATAAATTCATCATTTGATACGTGTACATCCCTTTTTATTTTACATGGACCAACGCTCTTTGTCACACAATTCAGGCCATTCACTTTATGCTGAATTGTGTTACAATTTTAAGTTTTGCTGAGAATCAAAACTTGATTTAGATTTCAATTATTGCAGAAAGACAAAAAATAAATCTGCAGGGAGTGTGCTGAGAGATAATAGTAACACATTTCACAATACAAGCGTCACAGCGCAGCAAGATTTGTTTTGGGAAAATGAACCGCCATAGTCATGAACACCGTAACATCAGTCTGTCAGAGCATCAGGTGTTACACATTTAATTCCATATTCATTAATTTTGCTGTTGGTGAAACACAATTAGAAGCCTAGTGAATCCAGGACTAATCCCTAACACTCTCAGGACATGAATCACAGTGGCAGGAGATAGAAATAAATGAGCTGCAATAAAAAGGTACTAATACCCTGTATTACTCCAAGCTTAAAGTCTCCCCATCCTTCAATACATGTTTCCTTTTCTACCTTGGGAGGCTGAGATGCCCAGGCCTCTATGATTAATTATTTTTGGTTCTATGTAGGAGGAGAAGCAAGCATAGTCTCACACTCATATGCTGGATTTAAAAATGAAAAAAATGAAGCACTGTGATTCACATGTGAGAGAGTGATATGCACTTCGGAAGGTGACACTCAATGTCATGTTTCTGGGCTGGGGGTTTCAGTGGGACATTTTCTACACAGCAGCATCAGAGAGACAG
>JBBPCS010068352.1:15248-43918 GCA_037974645.1 Hollardia meadi
TTTCCCACTGCAGATACCCTCACAAGACATCAGCGCTGTGGACCGGTGATTTGCGTTCCTCTGTGTGTGTGTGTGTGAGTTTGTTTTACTTAATTACCTTAGAGTGTGATTGTTTCACTGCTATAGACTGCATAAAATTAGTTTGCGTTTAGGACATTTTAAAATATAATGGCAGACAGTTTGCATACTGTAGCTTTTGTCTCTTAAATTTTGTCTTTGAAATTCACGAGACCGTATATTTACAGCCCTGTACTGCGGCAGGATGCTGATCTCCTCCAAAACAGTGCGTTTTAATTGGATTTATTTCGACTTCCATGAGCATCTGCATTTAAACACGACAGAAAGACGCCGTGCTCATCCTGTGTCAGCTTTAGCCTGCTGAGGAAGTGAGATCTTCTTTCCCAGGTTTTCATTTGTCATCTTTGAGATCAATCTAACTATCACTGTAAAAAGGCCTTTAAAATGCTTGAATTCATCAGAAGTTATTAGTTGTTTGTTTTTTTACAGCCTCGATAACAAACAGGAAAAGATCTGTTTTATTCTTAGATACAAGAGCTTCTTTTTTCTGAAAGAGAAAAAAAACACCTTTTATTTCCTCTTTTTTGACTATAGGGAATCCAACTAGTTCAGCAAAGTGAGGTATCTTTATCTCTGAGGATAAAAATGTGATATTCCAGCACAATTTAACAAATCATTAGAGATTGTGTATAGTATTAAGACTGCAGTGAGCTCTATGATTTAAAGAATGCATTTGTATTCATGGAGCAACTTTATTTCCTCATTTACATGCTTGTTTTATTTATATTTATCTTTGGAATAAGAAATAAAATTGTCATCATTTTGATAAATCCTGCCAGAGTTCTCTGAAGGGTTAAATAATTAAGCAGTCTACTGTTCATCTAAATTATATAAATTATGTGGGAACTTTGAGCGATAAGAACCAGCTGGCGGGCAATGATTTTCAAAAGATTGAGAAATCAATAAAGGTTTTCCTTAATGAGAGGGATCTCCGCTCCTGCTGTATTATTCAATGTGAGCACAGTCACAAGGCCCCAGGACCCAGTCTTTCCAGGGGCCTTGTGACTGTAAGAAAAAAAATAACAGTGTGCAGTGATACAGTCGGGCAACATTTACATTTCAATTCAGGGTCTGAGTGTATTTATTTGCAATTTTGGCCACACTGTTGCACCATCAAAGCTTAAATCAAACATCACTGCTGCAGTGAGCTTCTGTTGTTTCTGAGAAATAAGCTCAGAGGAGGCAGTGTGCTAGGATGGAGTCTACCACAATTTCACATTAAACCAAATGGCACTGAATAATTTAGAGAGGGCTGTTTCACTTTAAGGTGAAAAAAAAAAAAATCACATTTGGTGTGACTGGGTAGTGTAAGTTGATGCAAGTGGACAATATGTAGATACCCTCATACTGGCTTCCTCTTGCAACACAGGTGCGCTGCCCTGTCAGCTGTTGTCACAGCCATTATTATACCTTATGGATGATAGAATTGTTTTATCAAAAGAGTCTGCGCTTGTCCTGACAGTGGTGCTGGAGGAAAAAATCAAGGGCTCTCCAGATCCAACAGGTTCATTTCTCTGGGGAGCGTGACTTTGCATATTGTTGTTTACAGAACTGGCCAAGAATTGTGTTCGTTTGAAATTTGACACTTTGAATGAAGCTCCAGAAAACAACCCAAACAATAAATCACAAACTTTGGTCTCGTGTGACCAGTGCTGTAAATGACAAATGACATGCTGAATAGAAAACAGGTTATTGTAGGAAATTGGAGTCTGTGCTAACATGCACTGCCATAACTGATAACACACAGGGAGCTGAATTTAAATTGAGTCCGGCATATCCAAGCTATAATATAAGCACACAGTTTTTCCTTACTGTGTGCATGAGTCACCTATGGTTCAGCTGTGAACACTTATTTACAGTAGACTTAATGATTTACGCATCTTTTTTAGTTGGATATTGGATTGAAAAAATCTTGGTGTAGCTATGAGAGCTGTGCTTTCTTTCATCTCAGAGCACTAATAACCTAGCAGCCTGGTCTCACCAAATGGTGTATGAATAACTCACCAGTGTCTTAAGTCTTTTGCGTCATGTCAGTGTCATAAGTTACTGGTATCATGCATTTTTTGCTTTTTGTGCGTCATTTAACGACGTCCGCATTAAGCTTTTCTCTTGAATTTTTAGGCAAGAATGCAATAGTATAAAGAGCGACAAAATTCACACTTGAAGGAGGTTGGGGTGGTGGATATGTCAGCAGTGGACCTTTACCCAGTAGAATGTTCTGTGTGAAACCCAAAGTTAACATTGTGTCATGGTTTGGGGTTTAGTTTATTTCCTGTTTTATTTTGTATTTTTTTTCGTTGTGTGCCATGTCTTGCTTCACATTTCTTGTCTTTGTTCTTTTCCCGCCATTGTGATTGTGTGGCCCGCCCTGATTAGTTTCACCTGTGTCATGTTAACTTGCCCTTCCTTGTGTATTTAAGTCTGTGTGCTCCCCCCTGTCTTTGTCCGTTCCTCAAGTTACTTCATGTGCCTATGTACTAGCCTGTTTTTCCCAGTGGTTTTTCTATGTTTTTCTGAATTTGGTTTGTTTTCATTGGACTTGGATGGATTCCTGGTTTTGACCCTTGCCTGCCTTACAACCTGTAAGTTTCCCCTTATCAAAATAAATCGCCGGACTAAACCTGCTGTGGCTATGGTGTCTGCATCTGGGTCCAACCCAAGTGTTTTTTGGCACATCTACAACTAAAGTCAGAATCCGTGACAAGGTTTACATGTCATGGCAACTTAATTCACAAAATGAACCAATGTGCATTACAATTCACCCTTATTACCATCACCAATACAAGGAGTTGACTGTATAGCAGTGGACTAACAACATTCAGAACAAAGACTGTGTTACCTTTCTTTCAGTTTCCCCAGCAACATAGATCAATAGAAGACAATGAACTATTTAGTAAATGTGACATCGTCGTGCAGCTAATACAACTTTTAGCTTAATAGGAAAACGGTTCAAGTAAGGCAAAGCATTCATTTGGCCCAAAGTTTACAAGTATTACAAAATAACATTATGACAGTAATAAAAAAACAATTTGAAAACTTGCACCATCTGCAGCCCTGAGCAGGACATAAGCAGGACAAATGAATAGACAACATTCATTAACATCTGCTCCAATCCCAATGATGGGATGTCCCATCTGGCGATAAAAGATGCTTACCTGAAAAACACTCTCTGAGTTAGCTTGTTTAACTGATCGAAAGTTCTCCATCAAAGTCAAGGCCATTTCCGAGCCACCCCTAAAACAATTTTAGCTGGTTCACCTCAAAAAGCCTCCCTGCTGCTTCAAAAAAGTTGAGTTAATTGTTTTGATTGTTTGAAGATTCAGTTCCTTATTTGACACAATGAATTCACAGCCGTGGTTGCTGCTGTTGGTGACACTTTGTACCAGAGTTAGTACAAAAGCAACACTTACGTCAGCATTACAAGTAATCTAATGATGGACTAATACACGATTGAAAATTGAAGCAAATCCTCTTTCACACCAAAAATACCTGTGCATATATCCTGTATCCTAGTAAAAAAGGGATACTTTAGTTTTTGCTCTAAGTTAAAATTTTTCTTATCAATTGATGTGTTTTATAAAACCAATTGACCGCAGTGGAGTGACTCTCAGACTGAAACTCTCCTTTGTTCCTAAAAACGTAAGGAGCTCATTCAGGTTGGGAGTTGTTCACTTGGATGCTTTGTGTCCTCCTCCCCACGCCTTATATACGTTGACCACGTATTCGAGTAGGCTCGTCCCTTGGCTGGCTACATTTATGCAACTTTCAGTGGGCAAATACATGATCGTGTGTGGAAGAGAGTAGTACCTATAGAGTCCAGTAGAGGGCTCCGCTTGTGCTTTTAGAACAAGGGTTACAATAACGTAACCGTTTTCATAATCTTTCCTTTAAACTACAAAACAGAGGGCAAGGCAGGTTTATTTCTATTGCACATTTCAACGACAAGGTACTTACATAAAACATTGCATCAAGACACAATGTAAAGCACTTTGAATTGCCTTGTTGTTGAAAGTGCTTTACATAACACATAAGACATAAAAGCAACACAATACAAATACAAAAAGGACAAAAAGGAATTATACCTTTCAAACAATGCCGTAAAGATCATGCTTCTTAAGGCTAAACTTCAAGTTAAAAGAAATAATGTTTATAAGTTCTAAAGTGGTCTAAAATAAAAATAAGAAATTATATTTTTTCTTTAGAATAGTGTTGTGGTATGTGGCGTAAACATCATAGCCTACAATAATTTCTCAGATCCAGGTAGATTAGCTGTAACCTTTTTGCTGATATTGATACTGTGGAACAGATTTGATATCATTCAGTCTGAGTTTGTCTTTTTATAGAATAACTGCAGTTCACTCTGATGCAAAGATACAAAATGTGTTGAAGTTGTCATTTTTGTTCACTTTTCGGAAAATCAAAAAAAAAAAGAAAATCCATTCTGTAAACTTGTTTCCTTAAATGAAATCATAATGATGACTGCTGCCAGGTGATTTATCACAGTGTATCCCTGTGAAAATGAGGCTTCTTCTGCTTTAATGAGAGCTTTAATGATTCATGCAGGATAGGAACCTGCTGCTGCACTGGTGTTACAGTTGTAGTAGTAGTGTAGTAGTCATTTGACATACTAAAAGTCTATTTTTTTTATTCAAAAGTTTATTTGTACAGGGACAGCACACAATTAAAAGTAATTGCACCAGAGTAAGCTAACAGCTAATTAGCATCTGTTGTCTCTGGGCAGGTAGACACAATCAACTACAGAACATAACACAAGATAAACCAAGCTACAATTTCAAGATTGGCAGAGAGATAGAAGTAGTGCCTTCCATAGTGCTGTAATGGAAATGGCAGAAAAGCCACAACATGTTTTTAGGATTGCAACCACACATTACCATAACACAATTCCCTCTAATTAAAACATCTTCTCTCTCACTTGAGTGGTGATACAATTATTATTTTAAAAGCACTGGTTTGACATCATGAATGATTTTGTTCATGAGACACACATCTGCAAAGAATAAAACCTGTTTGCGTGTTAGTTAAAAGCAGCAGATAAAGGCTGCGTCCGTCTTGTATTACTTTTACTTCCTTTAGTTACAGTTAAAAGTCCAGGTATGTTTAGACTACCTTGCGACAAAGATTGGAAGCAAGGGGAAATTATGTATTTATATCAAAAGTATAAATAAAAAAAATCCAACTAGCTATCTGTAACATCAGAGAATCACCTGGGATTTCTTTAAAATTACGACAAAACCGACAACTTCAATATTAATTCAGGACTTCTGGAGATCTGCTTTCATGCAACCTATTTCTCACACAACCATTTGATGTGACACGCTCTTGATTTAAGTGTTTTCCCCCTGCTTTTTGCAAACACTGCAAAGCTTTCAAGATGTTTCCCTTGTTGTATTCATGTAGTATCAATTATGCAGTATGGCATTACAATTTAGCAAATTCCTGCAAATGTGCCCAAATGCTGTGCACAAAAAAATCTGGTGTCCTATTCGCCGCCACACATATCACCCGGGGGTAAGCTAATTCTAGCACAAGTCAGTCTGATTAGGATCAAGGTGAATAAAAATTCACTCTTTATTATTGATCTGAGGCTGAGAGATTTTGCTTCTATTAGATATTCTATATCTTAAAAATGTTTAAATCCCCAATCCCACATCCACTCTATATTTTTTAAGTGCCTTGAGCATACTACTGACAGAAAGCATTAACAATAAAGTGAATGACAAACTGATGCTCTGCTTTGTCTAATTTAAGTTTGATCAGCACTGAAAGCCCCATATTTGCAACCTCGACAAAATTTGATGTGTCTCTTCAAAAGCCTCTTCCATTGATTATGCAATTGAGATCTCATTTTGAACTTGTGTCCTTCCTTCTGACTGGCAGGGTACTGATTGAGGTTGTCATAAAAGCTGGTGGCTAGTCTCTTGAGAGCTCATGAGAGAGGAGATTCCTAGCAGCTAAATCCTTAATCCAATGAGAATATCCTCACATATGAGTTAGTTTTCAGAGCAGCTCTCTTCTCAGAAGTCCCTTTCAACCAATGAAGGGCTTTCACATCACCCGTATGCAAAACGCTCCTATTCTGGTCAAATCTTTCCATTCGAGGCTTGAAGGAGGAATAGGGAAAGACACACTGCAATGACTAGGAATGGAATTAATTATAAAGAGCTCCTGTGGCTACTGGAAATAACCAGCCTGGAATGCTATTGTGTAAATGATGGGAATCAAAGATAGAAGGTCATCTCATTACTGAATGGCTCCTGCAGCTTCAATTAATACTAATGTTGACTTCTAGTTTTTGCTTGAATAGGCCTTCTGTGTGCACAATAGTTTTCTTAATACATCACTCTCTAATTAATTTAGACTTTCTCTGGTTTATTTTTCGGACAACCTTTGAATTTCTTCTCTTTTACATGGAGAAATACGTTCCCAGACAAGTTCAGATGTCTAGCAGTCTATGCAGCATCAGTCATACTGTTGTCTCTTGATAGGCAACCCCCTCCTGCCCCATTTCCAAGTGGCATTATTGTAAAGACAGCGTTAGCAACATAGTTACTGCTAGCAGCCTACTGTCAAAAGCAAAAACAACTGTAAGAATTTCAATTGGGCATAGAAACTTTGGTCTCAGTGTTGTGATAAAGGTAGAGTAAACACCCGGTTGTATTAATAAGTAGGTCTTCTTCCTCTTGTAAGGGGAAACATATATTGACGGGGGAACAGATTTCGACACAGCTCCGGAGCGCTTTCCATCGAGTAAGTGGCCATATGTTTGCTCTTGTTTTACCTTCTTCTCCACCAATGGGGTTCTTTTTCTTTTGCAGGGTAGATTTTTCCCATTTATTCCATTTGTTTTGGGGTAAACAGTTGGCTGACGCGTTTCCCTTGATCCGTATATCAAGCCTCCATTTTTCCACAAAAAATCCAGCCATTGCGGCAGAACAGCATAGTTGTAGGAACAAATCTAAATGCTGATGGTGTCATTTAGCTGTTACACTCTGAGATGTATATTTACTTCATAATGATAAGTTAAAGCAAAAAAGTTGTCTATATCATTATTTAAATATAATCAGAGAGTCTCTGTAGTATAGATATCTGAGTGCAATCAAACCCCCACTAGATCAATCAGGGACAGTCAATTTTGATTTCAGAGAAGTCTAGTTGAAATAAAAACTCAACCTGGTGAAGTATCTGGGATGAATTTTAAGAATACAGTTCTAAGCCAAAAAAAAAAGTCACAACACTAAAATGTGATTAGTCAACAGCTTCAGCACCATTAATGCTAATGAGATAAACCTGCTGACAGAAGGTTCTCCTGTTCCACAGCTGCCAACTGACCCAAGTGCAAAGATTTCAGTAATTAGCAACGACGAGAGCCAGGCAGGAGCACGTCCTGTTCTTTGATGCCTTAATAGAAGTTGGGAGTATTGAGTTTCCAGGATGACGTGAATGACCTTGTACTTCGTGTGTTATACATGCCTGTGTGAAGGTCAGGCACAGACCGTAAAAGTAATTTGTTACTGCAGGAAATGAATGGACAAAACATCTGACATCCTCTGCTGCACCCTACAAAAGAAATTAAGCCTCAGTGTCACATTGCATTGTTATTTTGTCATTCTCTTCTTCTGGGCTCTTAATATGCTGTATAAATGCTCTGTAGTGGGGAAGCTCCGTTGTAATTCCACTTCATGAAAAAGAGGCTATTGCTGCTTTAACAAAACATAACACAGCTGTTGTGATTACAGTAGCCTAGTATAAAGAGATGAACTCCTGTTAGCTCCTCTGTAAGCCTGAAAGACTCAGCCAGACTAAGTCAGTACGAGTACAAGGAGAAGCCACAGAATATACAAGCTAAATTCTAAATTCTAAAAATGGCAACAAATCTTCTTCATGGTGGAGTTTCCTTGACAAGCTGCTCTCCATGTTGGAGTGCCTTGTCAGCCCAAATGCCTAAACCCCATACTGCAGACAGAGGTGGAAGTAAATGGGTTACCAGCTGATAAGATTTCTCATTTCTTCCTACAAGTTCCATTCCATTTCTATCACTGTATCCTCCTTTGTTTGATAGTTAATAACATGATATTTGTTTCCTCGGGGTGTATGTTTCACTTCACTTAAAAGATCTTACAATAATGGAGGATGGGGACTCCTTCCTGATGCACTACCCGCAGTAAGAGGAATGAAAGCCAAATGTTAGTAATGTTTGAACAGAGGCCTCTACAGAGACCTGTTAAAATAGCCTACTCTGTTTACTGTGTATTTGACCCAGTGGGGAACACACTGGAGAGTCAGCGAGGTGAAGCCAAATGGATTTTATTCCTACCTGAGGAAAACTCCCATCTGAGCCATTTTCAGATTTCAGAACACTGTCTATCAAGAGCGCTTGTTTTACTTTACCCTTTGATCAACTGCTGTGCTGAAACAGACGAGTCAGAACAGAGGACATTAAAGGGAAGAGTGGAAGAGAGAGGAGAGAGGCTGTGAGGAAGGGGATGCAGTGGACCTTTCCTGCCAGTATTAATGTGGTAGCAAAATATACGTTGAATTATGATGTATGCCATTTATTTAACAGAAACGTTAGGATTGAAAAACATGCATCTATGGGATCTAGGGGCTGTTCCAAGAAGCAAGAAGTATGGAGATGACTTTGCTGAATAGCCCTGTGCCAATCTTGTCTCCTAGAAATTACTAAATTGAAACTGCAAATTTGTTTTGGAGGAAACCTAAAGCTGCATAAAATATTTTGTCACCATGAAGGGGAAATGTTGTTAATCAACACATCTTATTTGTTTTCCCTGCAATTTCTTGTGATACAATATCTGCCCACAGAGCAACTACTGCAACTTGCATGTTTTTATGGTTTCTGTACGTCTCGACACGACATCTGTATTCTTCACTAATATTTAACTATAGAGGATAAAAACATACATACTGCATAGTAAAATAAAATATGTCAACGTACACACACACGCCCTCTGACATGGCAACATACAATTAATAACTAATAAACCCAGCTCTTGGACTCTATACGTGATGTTAATCCTATCGAATCAATAGGAACGTGTCTCCTGAGTCTACTTAAGATTACAGTATAAATGTATAATTTGTCTTTGTTATTTTCATATATTTATCTGTTTGTTTGCATTTTTGGGACCAGCCTGTACCTTTTACTCGCCAGAGAGTCCTTTATTCCAGCGTGGCTAACGCAGAGTCTAGTGGCCATTGTTTAGCTACATTAAACATCATACACTCAAAATATCATATGTTGATGTCCCCAAGGTGACTCAGGACTTCTTTCTTGCTCGCTGATTTGTAACAATTAAACAGCGAGTCTTAGAAGTCCTTCATTGACCGTAGCTATGTTTTGAAGGGAAACATCTTTCACTGAATGCTTCCTACTGCTGCAGACCTTATTTGATAGTAGACTCTGGGTATTTGATTTTGCTTTCCAACATTAATAAGTTCAAGCATACTAGTTCAAAGAAATGTACTGACATCCAATGACTGATGCAACGTTGTACATTAGTGAGTAACCAAGGCTGGTTCTTTCTACAACAAGGATAACTTTAACAATGTGTATCCTATATATGACTGACATGACATCATTTTATGCATGAGGTTCTGAGGATTCTATGCAGCATTATTTTATTTGCATTAAGGATTTGTGCATTACAGCTATGTTTCTGCTTCATGCATCATTCTCTGTATTCAGTCTTACTACTTGTTCATTTTCACTTGTCCTGCCCTGGAATGAGAAGCTGAATAATTCTTTGCTGTTGAGAGCAGAGGGAGAGCTGAGTTGACCTATTGGATTCAACAGGCACACCTAATTAATTAATTCTGCTAATGTTTGACTTTCATACTCGTTTTTTTATTTAACATGGCTGTTGAATATTTTTCAAAATGTCTTCTTAATCATAGCACGGACTTTTCTTTGCAATTTGCTGTATTTTGAGAATTTGAGAGTATAAATTTCTAAGAGGGCAAAGGGAATAAATTAAGTTAAAAAAAAAATGACATCTCTGCTGTAATTTTCAGGCAAATTAAACTCTATCACATACACGGTAATTATTCAGTACTCACAAGATAATTATGAAATAAATATTGGTAGGTTGTTTCATTTGGCTAACTCAGACAGCTGAAGCCTCATATTAGCCTTGGCTGAACTTTAGACTGCATTATTTATACAGAAAAAGAGCTGGGAGAGGAGAGGCTGAATCTCCTCAGAGAGAGATTTATTTGGGCATAAAGCAAAGCATTGGACAAATCAATCTGATGATTGCACTAGAAAACAAAAGTCAGGTGGTAAATAAAGTTATAGCAATTCATCCTGAGGGGGAGCATGAAAGTCTACTTTCAAGGTAAGCCATCCAGTAGTTGTTGAAACATTTAACTCAATACCATAAGAATAACAAACTGCAGGTGGCACTATATGAAAGATAAGGGGATCAAATGAAGAAGTTTTGTCTTCTGGGAACCATGAATGTCTGTGCAAAATTTCATGGCAACCCATCCATCTGATACAGTAGTATTAGATATATTCCAGTCTTGACCAAAGTGGTGGACTGACCAAGCAACCAGCTGGCTGACAGACTGGCATTCCCATCTCTAGAGACACTAACAATATTGCATTTGTTTTAATTACTGTGTGAAAATATGAGTTATTTTGTTAGAATAAGAGCAATTCCATCTTGAGATGGATCTTGAGACATCGCTAAATGTCTTCAGGGAGAGTTAGCACAGATGGTTTTTATAATTATTCATCTCAGCAAAGTGACTTTACCTACATCTCCCCAGCCTTCAAACCTTGGATCCTGTTGGAAAAAAAAATATTACTGAATTTTCACAAACCTAAAGTTGTAATGTTGAACTTGTGGAACTCAAGTGGGAGCTGCAGTTCACAGAGATTTAAATGAGGCACTTGCAAAGTTGAATTTCAATAAGGTGTAACTAGGGGAGAGAACACTGGTGTAATGATAAACAGACAACGATGGGAAAAGGGTGCTGGTGGGTTTTGCTTTAGGGCTGCTTCGGGTACTCTCCTTGATCAGGGTTCATGCAAAGACTGGCTGATTTGGCAGCATGAGGCCTGAGCCAAAGAATGGAAGCAGCAACTCGATGACAAAAATCAAAATATCCAAAGAAGCTACTCATCACATTTGAAGTGAGGCCTGAAAAGCTAGTTTGGGCAGAAACTCAAACGTTGCTACAGCTGTATATCAGCCTCATGTCTCAGCTGAGCTTGTGCACTGACATCACTAATAAGAAGTCTGTTTAAAGCCCTACATATTTGACAGATAGAATTTGACAACTTAACTTCTGTGACTCTCTCAGTCCTTATGTCAGTATTTCACAACAGCTGTTGAAAAACATAGATAATAATGATATTCTGACGTATTTCGAGCCTAATAACAAATTCTTGGTTAGTGTTTTTTGTGGGCAATAAGAAGTTATTTTATGAATATAGAATATATTAATGGAACAGTATTTGCCCAAAGGCTCTTGCTTTTTCTCGACTTTTGATTACATCTTACAGATAATGTAAGATATCCAAAGTGTAACATTTTTTTTATTAATGAAAAGATTGCATTTTATTAATGTTGTCTTAAGCAGTACCACTAAATACATTGACATCTGCAAAATAAATCTGCGAGTTTGTCTGTGATTTGATTTATGTCTTTCATGCAATTATAAATTATCCTGGTGAAAAAAAGGGCTTTGAATTCAGGCTGGTAATCTAATGTCATCCCCACACATACACAAGTTGTAAGTGTTTTGTTATTTTTATGTCTCCATGCCGGCGACAGCCGTGAAATTGAGCTGAAGGTGATTGTTGTTGCACCATGTGACCAAGCTCTCTATCAGTCACTACATATATTACATGGGTCTGGACAGACATTGATGGACATTGCAACTTGATTGGTGCATGGAGGCATACAACCTGGGGGCAGTAATTCTAGTTTTTCTGTTAACTGTTTTTATATGTATGCCTACACAAAAACTGCTGCAAAAAACATCCTAAACAGTTGAAAACAGGTGACTTCAGTTTCGAGAGTTAAGAGAGTCAATTGCACTTCCATAATTAAGGCTACGGAAATAAATATTCATATATTGTATCAAATATTTGCAACCATAATTAGCACTTTAACATTATTAGCACCACAAAGTCTCCCAGTACTAATATTTTTTGTCTTGTGGTTGCATAGCTTGGGCATCAATAGATAGACATTATTCAGACTAGAGTGTGTATGAACCTTCTGTTGCGTCTTTTGGATTCAAAATGGTTTTCTTCCGCAGTGTTGTTCTAATGTATTGTCTTTAGTGTTTCCCAGTCTGTGCAGAGAGCATCATGAGAGCAGAACTGAGAGCCTGAGCAACACTGGCTTATCGTCTCTGTTCCTTTCACCATGTACTGTACCATGTCAGTGAGGCATTTGAAAAGTGAATGTTGTTGCTGGCAGTGCAATGACATTAGCCAGATCTATGTACATGCAGCTGAGATTGGATACATCAAGATGGGGATTTGGTATTCCCATTCGCTCAACCAATATGAGACCTAAGAGTGTTCACATCTGACAGATGTAGAATGTGCGAGGCCACAATAAAAAGCCGGTGTAAAGACAGATTCAGGTAACTAATAGTCATTTATTTAAGTCATTTTGCTGTGTGAGTGTTGTAGCCTGCTCTACATCACAATCAAATTCAACACCACTCCAAACTACAGCCTCCAAAATGACCGAAAAATTGAATCAGCACCTCAATGACAGAATCAACAAGAACTGCATGTATAATAGTTCAGTCAATAACAATCAAGTGGCAGAGTGCATAACAACGAATATTCAATTCATACTCAGACCTGTGAATGCTTTGTCTTCTGCTTTGAGTTATGAGCCACAAAATCCAAGCCATAAAACTGCTTTTGGGGGTGGGCTGCACCGGGTTTAATGCCATTCAAAATCCATGCATCACACCCCCGCCTCTCCCTCTGACAACAGATCAGACAAGATCATGAATATACAGTATCCCTCCAAACAGGAATCATCCCAGATGCCCTCAAAAGAAACCCTTACTAAAGAAACCCGACACACTGACCAACGACAGGGTGATATCCACCCTTCCATTCATAAGATACCATATTTGGAAAAAATTAAGTGTCAGTGCAAATTACCTCCTTTCTTTACGAAATTAACATCCTGGATGATCAGTGTTCTCAGACTAAATTGTGATGAAAACGAAATCTCAATTCTTGTCATCTTAGACCTAAGTGCAGTGGTTGATACAGCTGAACATCTGTACAAATTTCATGACAATATTAAGACATTTAAATCTGAACCATAAGGTTTCAACCTGCAGGTTGCGCTAGGTGAAATAATAAAGTCATCCTGCTATGACCATGAATGTTTGAATGAAGATTGAATCCATCCAATAAGAGACAATGAGAGACAATAAATAATCTCTCATCAGTAATATTTATGGTATCACCAAAAAGATATCCAGCCCGTTCTCATCCCCAGCTCGTCAGATATTGACGATTTGTCACGGCCCCTTGTATCTCATCCAGACGCACAAGTTAACCTCTGGCGTCAGGCAGAGATGCACAAGGGTTTAATGTACCTGCAATGTAAACTCGCCCACATCAGTATCAGACGACTTGAACAGATGACATAGCGCGCCATAGTTTACAAAGCAAGAAAGTGAATGGTGGACATCGGGGTTGAGTGTAGGCTCACACACGACCTTTAACCCTGAGACCAGAGCTTGCATACCATTTGAAACCAAACGTCACCAGTCTTTTTCCAAACCTAACCACATTTTTTTTGTGCCTAAACTTAACCAAACATCTACAATGTTTTGTGACTAAACTTAACAAAAGTAACGTACACCTTGTGCATCAGGATAAGATGCATGGGGCGTGAGCCTTTGCACGGCGCCCTAAGATGCTCAAGGCAAGGCTTAGCGCATTGACTGGTGACACAAAAGGGTACCTTGTGCCTCTGGATAAGTCGATGAAATAAAAAAAAAGGTTTTGCTGGGGGGACTGCCAGGGGTACCATGGTGTACTTGTGGTAACTGTAGGGACATGCCTACGGATTGGGAGAGGAAATGCTGTGGCCAGGAGCCAGCGAACTGTGTAAGCTGACTACCTCACTTGAAGACTGTCTTGAAGGTTTTTTACGTCTTCACAGGCAGTACCGGGAGGACGTGACAGTACTAGGTCAAGTTAGGGAGACTGGGGATGACAACTGGGAGTAACATTATGCTGCCTATAGGCATTACATTTTTAGGCAGCATGCTTCTTTAGGCCAGGGAAACCGATCCCCAGACACATTACACAGGTTTCATACACCCGAGTTTCCTTCCAGGCCCTCTGGAATGTCAATACAGAACCACAAGTACTCACAAACCTGCACATACATCATCAGGGCATCAAACAAAAAGTTTTACTTGTTCTATTTTTATTGTTCATTTATTATTTTTCTTCAAACTATGTTCTATATATTTATATTTGTTATGCAATTATTACATTTTATTTATATATTGATATTCAGTGAATTATTTATTATTCAATTTTCCATTGAAGTTTGAATTATAAGTGCAATTAATAAATAAAAGATGATCATCAGATATACGTGCTGTATTTATTGTAATGACAGTATATACATATAAAAATGTACTTACACAATAAGAACTTGCCTGCAGTCTCTGTACATTTTCATTGTAGTAATGTATATTATCATTACAGGGGACAGCTGCACCTTAGAACTTTGAATCAAAAGATGAATGTAACAAACAACACTGACAATAATGACACTTATGATAAACTTGTAGCTTTTAGTGTACAAACAGATGAACATTTCTACGGCTTATTCTGTCTTCAGAGTGGACTTGAATAAAGGCAGAAGAAGCAGTCGACACATTCATCTGTTTGAACAATAAAAGCTGTGAGTTCATTGTTGTACTCCAGCTTTTTCATTCTGTGGTCGTCCCTGAGAAGCACAATGATTCAGCTTTGGAAGAAGCATGGTGAAATCTGAATTCTGGCTCACACACAAGCTGCGGTGTCAACGTAAAAACGTGAAAGGCCCTATTTGGTTCGGTTTATCCGTTCTGGGCTACTGTAGAAACATGGCGGTGCAACATGGCGGACTCCATGGAAGAGGACCTGCTCCCTATGTCGATATAAATGTGTCTGTGGCTCAGGTGGTAGAGCGGTGGTTCGATCCCCGACCCCACATGTCGAAGTGTCCTTCAGCAAGACACTGAACCCCAAAATTGCTCCCGATGCTGCGCCATCGGTGTGTGAGTGCATGTGGTTGAATGCACGTATTTGAAGTCGCTTTGGATAAAAGTGTCACCTAAATGAAATGTAATAAATGGCTTATTCTAAGCGAACTAAAACAGAACGATGATTAGTTTTAGGTTATTATACACTAATTAAAACATACTTAAGTATATTATATTCCATTTATGCCAATAGATCCCTGTAAATCCTACACACTGATCCTTTAAGTCATTTTGTGTGTTAACAAAATGCATTAATGCATTTTTTTCTTTTCGAGTGTCATTAGGATTTTCTCATGAATTTTTAGGCGCTAGAGAAAACAATGTAAGATGACGAAGTATAAAGAGTGAAAAGGTCTGCAGTTGGAGGAGGTTGGGATGGTGGGTGGGTCAAACAAGGAGTGGACCTTGACCCAGGAGACATGAGTTCGCATCCTGTGTGAAACCGAAAGTTGATATTGATTGTCGTTAATTCATGTTCATAAGTTAAGTTACGTAATGTATTGAACTTACATTACATAAGTAACGTAAGTTATGTGACGTACGTACACAAAGAAACTGATTTTAACCCAAAAACCCAACCAAGTTATTGCCTAAACCTGATCAGGTAGTTGCATTGCCTAAACTTAACCAAACTGCAACCGTAGGTCATGTGACTAAGAGAACAAATGTCACATGAGGAAAGTCATCTGACGTTGTTTCCTGCATGTCTAAAACTCATAAAATGTGGATGGCGTTAAATGACACGCAAAAAGCTTAAAATGCGTGAAATGACACAAGGAATTATGCTAAAAGTGGCATGTAATTAATACGCCTTCCCATGAAATTATGTTGCTATGTTGCTTTGGTTAAATTTTGGCACAAAACATTGGTGAACTTTGGTTAAGGAACAAAACCCACTTGGTTAGGTTTAGGAAATAACTGGTGACGTTTCAAACAGGACGCAAATTCCTGTCTCCTGGGTGAAAATTGTGTGTGTGACCCTCCATTCTACCCTGACCTCCACCCCTCTTGGCACTTTCATGCTTTGGAAAGTACTTTGCGCTATATTATCTGTTCAAGTTCCCTGAAACTGATGCAGAGGGCTTTACATTGCAGGTACATTAAACCCTTGTGTGTCAAAAGGTAACTTGTGCGTCTGGATGAGACGCAAAATGCAGGGACAAAACCTCGATATCTGACAAGCTGATGAGAGTGGGCTGGTCCTCCATGTTATCTGAGGGAGATGAAGGAAGGTACAGCTCCAATTATCAGAACTCTCAAACTATCCATTAGTTTTCTGTCCTTTCCAATAAGTCTCCCAAAGGAATGGAAAGTGAGGTGTCTGCACATCTCTAATATGTCAGTGATAACAGGTACTGTGGCTTCACAGTGGCTGATGGCTTTGTTTGGATCCTTGATTTTTTTAAAAAAAGGCTGTGTTGTGTATTTTGGCTAAGATCGTGATCGTGTGGTTATTGATGTACAGTAACATACCTTGCAGAGTATATTGAGCGATTTTTCAATTTCACATTTGAAAGCATACCGTATTATTTCTATATTACACTTTCACTATGAGGTGCAAAAAAGACAAAGGTGGGTTTCTTGTCGCTGAACACTGAGCTTTTGCTGATTTTGGCATCGGGAAAGGTAACGTCTTTTCTATCTCATGTTGTTTCTTCTTTTGCCATATTTTGATGGCAGAGCTGAGCTAGAGATGCTTGAAAATTTTATTTTGCCAGTCATCGTTTAATTAGCCTCCCACAGACGACCATAGGGAGGGAGCATCTGATTAATAACTGAGGGTAAAGGGAAAACAAATGGCAGATGGAAGATAGGTGAAGTACTTAGCCTCTGCAGGTTACACTCCGGAGGCTACCTGACTCAGGCAATCGCTTCTTGAGTCAGAGAAACTCTCTTGGCTCGGGCTCATTGAATTGGTCGTCAACTCAGCTTGGTCCTCAACCTCATTTTATGGTTGATTAAAGGGAAAAACAAATTGCTCTTATTCAGGTCTGCGATGTGAAATGAAACTGGAACATAAAAACCCTGTGGACAGAGATGCTTTCAAAAACAGAAGTGTATTCATGAATTGCCATTCATTTTCAGTGATGGGGAGGCAGATGTTTGTTGGGATGGCAAAACCTATACTGAAGTATTGACGCTTCCTGATTATACCTTATAGAAATGTTATCCAAAGCACTTTTCTGTAGAAGTCATTTTAGTTTAAATGAAATAAAAATGAAATATTTTGAAGAGTAGCCAATTATAGGATGGGAATAATATTTTTTCTTACTTTTCCTATCTTTCACATGGCTCACTCTCAGAAACACAGAAAAAAGGCAATTTGATGTGTGAACGCACCTTCCACTAATGCTCTGCTTGAAAGACCACAAAGGAGGCTTTGGAGTTATTTACACCTCCGCTTTTTGAGTTAAATGGCATGATGCCTATCACATTTTAAAAAAGGTGTTTTTAAAAGTTGAATGGTAAAAATTTGTAGGACAGTGTTGAACAAAAGGACATCTTTATAAATACTGAAAGAAGCCACATCTTTGGCAGTTTGTCTATACCAACGCAAACACTGTGACATATACTTAGACAGCCCTGAGCCTGAGTCCTGTCTTCTGCAACAGTAAATGTTCTTAAGCTGAAAACTTGACATAGGTCCTGTACCGCATACAGCTAGTGGGTTTATCAGAACCAAACAGTAAAACTGCTAAAAGAGGCTGAAAAGTTCCGTAGAGCAGGAGGGAATTTGTAGAGTTGGTTGATAATTCTCTGTGGGTTCATCGATAGTGAGTGGCCCTTGTCACATAGTAGTAGTAGTTTTGGTTGTCTAAACTACTGCTCTCACCTCACACTTGAGCAGAAATAGGAATCGCTGCTCAACCTGAGAGAAGCTCAAGGAAAACCTCTGGGGGGCATCAGTAATCACTACTCGAATGAAGTTTGAGCAAATGTTCAACCATGAAGGCAAACTTGTCAAGGCTCCCCTCAAACACATATGGAAAATACGGCTTCAGAGCCCTGTATATACATTCAGACTATTCCCTATTCTTCCTGCAGCTATTCCCAAACCAGCCAGTACATTTCTCTTTTTTCTTTTTGAGTCTATCATTTCACCTACTTACTTGTCATTCATAAATTAAATAAATTAAACTGGCTAGTTTTCAGAATGGGCTGCAGGCTACAGTAACTAGAGATTTGTCGGAGCCTATGGGGTCATAAGCATGTGGACGGTGTTTTTTTGGTGGTGTCCATTGACATAAATAAAGATGGATGACGCAACTTCTCTACTTCTCCCCACTGTACAAACATGAAGCCAACATATCCCGGATATTGGTGCTGCCATCTTGCGCTGTTGACGTCACTTGGAGCCAGAGCCTGTGCAGTAGAGATCGGGTGGTGGAGCTGTGCCATGGAATTCTCGCCCATACACCCGCCCGACCCAATCGCGAGAACTCAAACTGATCAGAAAAACAAACACTTGAACGTACACCAGTGTGATAAGAACAACCTAAAATAACAGAAACCATCTTTGGAAATATGTGTTTGACATGTATTTTGAATTTTTAGTTTGGCCCATTTCATATCTAGTAACATTGAGGGGCGGGATTTATGACCTATACTGCAGCCTATTACAGGGGGCGATGGAGATGTTTTGGCTTCACTTCTGCGGGGCTCTCATGTCATCCATCTTTATATGCAGTCAATGTGCAGTCAGTGTCCAGTGGATAAAATATTTTTCAACAAAATGACCAGGGTAAAATTCCTCTCAGTAATTCCCTGAATTGAAAAACTTGATTTGGCTTTTTTTTGCTTACAAGAAAAATAAGCAGCTATATCATACGTACTGTGCTGCATCTCTAGAGATATAATTCTCACTTTATCTCTGCCATGGTCCTTGTCACCTGCATTATCAAAACACCAGGGTCTTTCCTCAGGTTGCTGCCTGTAGATATGGCCATTAGTTCTGCTCCTGTGCTCACACGAGAGAAATCCCAGGTCAGCGGAAGACGGTGAGACAGCGGAGTGAATGACATCCTATCCAATTACTTGTCACCTCTATACAGGCTGGTGCAGAGACTTGAGGAGACCACATGAGACAAGCAATTACATGGAAAAAGATTCTGATCACCGTAGTGGTAAAGCGCACCTCTGACTGGCCCCTGCCGTAGCCTTCATGTCTAAAAGTGATGCAGACTAAAGCCCAGTGGCATTTATAAGTGTAAACACATTGATTTTGAGAGAAACCCCCTGGAAAGGTTTTCCAGCCTGAAATCAAAGTGAGATCTATATGTATAAACAAGATCTTAGAGGAAATACAATATGCACTTTGTAGATGAACTACTTGGTCTCCCAAGGACAGTTAATAGAGCAGCCAAACATTGATCTCAGGGAAAAGAAGCCCTGTCTAGGTTTGACCATGAGCATATTTAGCAAGACAGCGTGACATGTCACGATCACTACAAGGGAAAAAATGAAATGTCACTGGAATGGGATTTATTGTCGCACCAGAGTGTAGAAAAACTGGTGCCCTGCTGTGGTGTGCTGAAATGGCATTAATCATAATTGAATACCATTTGTCAGTCTGTTACAGTTTTGGACATTACAACTTTCAGTTATGATAGCAATTACTTGCCAAGGTAATTTATTTAAAACAGAGTCTGACAACAGGAGCAATTAGGCACATTTTAAATGAGTTACCAATGCAACAATAATGTATTTTCTAAGCAGTTAGTTTTAGTAGTGAAGCTGTGTCTAACAGTGTCATCATGTTCCATCTACCAGCAATTCAGTTTGAGAGTAAAGTGTTATCTAAATGTATAAATCTGCAAAAATAACACCAATTTCTCACTAAAACTCAGAGCCAGGTAACCAATGACTTAGTCCAGGATCTTTGTCATGAAGGCATGGAAAACCACCTGTTTTTATTTATTTATTTATTTTATCCACCTACCTTGTCTTGACTTAACAGAAAGGAACATGTTTTCAACAGCAACCATTTGAAACTCTCTGCTGTGGGCAGGTACACAGCGTAGAAACAAAGACAAATGTGACCCGGAGAAAATGTATCGGGCAGAGAAGAAAATAAGAAATGCAAGCATATTCTTCATATGTGCATTTGCAGTCATTTATACGGATTAAGCTTTTTCGAGCTACCAGTGAGCAAAAGTTTCACCTCATCTGAAGGTGGGTTGCTTCAACACAGCACTATGGCCTCAAAACTAAGGCACACATTTTCATTTCACAGGTAGTATATGTAGTTACTTTACACAGAAATCTAAACAGAAAATATGGCAGTAATGTGTTGTGATTTTACAGTCAGAAATTCTCTGCAGCAGTTGAGTTTTGATTACTATGTTATGTCACTGTCATTGTGTTTGTGCATTATGACAGTCAGTGTGACACAGGAACCAAATCAGTACTTGGTTCTATCAAAAGCTGCTGAATTGCCACCCTCCATGATTTTATAGAAATATTGATCATTGGCGCATTTGTGCAGCCAGTCACAGCACTGTGTTGTTTGTTTTGCTCTGGCTGAGAAGGGAAATATTCCAAGAAAACAGAAAGTGAATATATCAGAATGGGCATTGCTTCCTTGTGACCTCGGTTATTTCTTGTGGGTCCACCTTACAGTGTTCTCTGACTGCTGTGCAATTGAAATACTGTCCTTGCCCCACACTGTGATGACTCTCTCAATGAATCATGCTAATACTGGCTAAAGATGATTGATTATTCACTTAGAAGTCCTCATGCTGGTATTAAGATGATCCTCCACATGATTTACCACAGTATTGATTTGAGATAAATCAGAACAGAGGAGCTTGTATGGTTTTTATAGTGCGGAGTGTGAGAATGGCTCTTTGAAGCGTCACACCAGCTAAAATCAGGCTAGAGACTCTGGATCAGTCCCAGTCTGTACACACACCACTAATCAGATTTTCATTAATGGAAGGGAGTGAGTCTCATTGCAACACTTTGACATTTTAAAATGTTTGGCTAAAGATGGGTCTCAATTACAGTGCTTATTTGATTGACCCTAATGTGGATGACATCACTCAGTGGGCACAACATTTGTTGTTTATACTGCTGGTCATTCAGTTAGTGATTAGGCATTCAAGTAGGTGTGGCACATGTGCTGTAGGGCTGAATGCTAAATTATGGCAAAAGCCCACTGGGGCCATGTCTATAGTACTGCAGCCCCATGGTATGTAATTCATTAGTGTGGAATATTGTTGCTGTGGTTGATGCTTTGCCTCAGGATAATGCAAGCTGCAATAAGTACCTCATTTTCAAACCAAAATACAAATACTGCATTCCCTTATTGAGCATTTATGGAAATGTATGATTTATATTCAAGCAGGTCAAACTTTTCACAGTAGCTGCTCATTCTTTTTATTATCACACGTTATTTTTAGCTGCAGGTAATGTGAGGTAATTTTTTGACACCTAATTTGCGCATTAATTCTCCTCTGGCGATGATTTTTAACTCCTTCTGTTCACTTTTTTTTTTTTTAAACAAATTTCCTCCTAACCAGCTCCACAAACACTAAAATGAGCTGATGCGGGTCTTCTGGAGATGGATTGACTGCCTGATGATAATCTGATGAATTTTTGCATATTTGAACGCTGTAATTGAGGACGCACGTCGCTGCTCATAAATTACAACTGACGGTAGTGTGGCATGGGGGACGGCTCTGTGCATAATGAGGCTCGGTGGCACAGGTATCATTTAATTAAAAAGTGTTGTGACGAAAGACGCATGGATCCAAACAGTCAAACTTAACTTAGGCAGCCAGGTTGAAGATGGATGGTGAGTAAACTCAGCAAATGTTTATGAGGAAAATGCATGAAAAGCTGCAGTGTAGAGAAAAATATTATGTGCTCCCTGTTTGTGTGACTGAAGTAAATCACCAAATGAATTCCACATTCATAAACATGTAATTAACTCCGCCAAGGAGGATATGTTTTCACCCCTGTCTGTTGGTTGGTTGGTCGGTTTGTTTATTTGTTTGGAGGATGGGCCAAGGAAGAACCCATTAAATTTTGGTGTAGATCCGGATAAAGGGGCTGATCCAGGAATTTTTATCACGTCCACATTGCGAGATCGACATTTTCGTTAATTTCTCAGCGATTAATGCATGAATCTTGATGAGGATTTATGGATTGGATCTGGATTTATTTAGTGTAATTTTGTTTGTCATTCGTGTGATTTTGTGCTGTGGATAAATGATTGAGATTGTGATTTCATCTGCATTGTTTTGTTGGCTTAGCTATAAGGTTTGATTCAGCTTAATTTAAGGGGACTGTTTGGCCTTGGTGGAGGTATGCGCTCTACTGAGTGCCATTCTAGTTAAAAGTGTGGTTACTGCTCTTTTATTCAAGTTTAAGTACTAATGTTGTTGACAGAGAAGTCTCTCCAGAACTGATTTAATCGATGCGTTTTTTTGCACAATTTAAGCTAAATTAAGTGTTCGGGTGTTAGAGACACAGATAAAAAAATGATCAAAAGCTCAAAAAAACCTTTTCATCTGTATTTTCGTGATAGTTGAATGCATAGGATACATGGCTAAATAAATGTCACCCTTTAATTCAGAATCATTTTTGGGTGTGCAAAATCCAGCTGTTTTGGTGCAAAAGTTTGAAGCAGCGCGAGTAATCATTGCACTTTAACAGCCCCAGGAAATGGTTGCATGAAGTTCAGTACCAAAAAAATCCTTTAAATACTTTACCGACTTGACTCCAATGATGCTTTCACCAAATGTAATTAAGAGAGGTAAAAGATTTAACAGCACTGAGTACAGTTTTCTCTAGACAGAGCGCTGCTCAACCCACAATTTACTGCTTTGCTGCTTTGTCTGTGCGGTTTCAGGACATAGAGATTGTTTTTGTTGTGTTACTCGTTATTGTCATGCAGCTTTGCTGTCATTTGTCCAACTTGAGAGTTGAACTGAACACTGCTGAAAAAGAGGATACATATTCAGTCACACCACACTGGCTAAATCAAATTTCTAAAGTCTGCTCAGCCTCTTACCAAGTCAGTTATTTTTTTCATACCAGGACGCAAATGGAATTGTAAATATAGTCGGGCCCCTCAGGGGTACTGGAGCCCCCTGGAGGTGTAAGCAAGGCGACAGGAATGAAGGAGCTGTGGATGACTGGTTCCTCCTGAGAGGCTGACAGATGCTGATGCTGACGGATCGAGAGAGTGATTATTCAGAGCTTTGGATATGAACTAGTGCTTGTGTTAGCTGGTTCCCCTGGCAGCCAAATCACTCCCAATCAGGCCTCCATAGATCACATGCGCACATATCCTGGCACAGTGTGAAAACAGTTCCATTGAGCAAAGGTGGTCATGCTGATAAAAGAGTGCCATCAGTGACCACAAGATCAGTGCACTTGAAACTGAAGGTCGAAGCTCAGGTGTGAATTGCTGCTGGCATCTTATTTTTTGTGGAGGGCTTTTCGGTTTTATTTTATTCATATTTTGAGGTGTAACACATATTTCTTCGGTCTTGTCAGCTTTGACTGAATTGAGAACATCAAGCACATTGCAGAGCTGGTTATGATTGGCTGATATCTACTGTCTAATGTGTCCAATTAAAATGTTTTCATATAAAATTTTCACAGCTGTCAGTGATCTTATAAGCTCCCATCTTCTCTCCTCTGATAGAAACAACATGTCTCTCCTGTTCAAAGTGTCTTTGAGGCTGTAAACAAATAGCCTGGCAGTTGTGAAGTGAAGCAAAATCATGTAAGCTCAGTTTAATACAGCACACTGCAGCATAAATGTGCAAGCACAAATACAAAATACAAAATAAAAATAAAAATATTCAGGGTAGTCATACTATTGTGAGAATTTGAACAAAGGTGCTCTTTAATGAGCTAATTTATTGTTGAAGGTCACCAGTGTTACCCAAGGTGCTTCACTTTGGACATGCGCCTACGTATCTATTTTCATCTATTTTTATTTGGCCTCATGTTTCAATGCAATTTTAAATTTAACCTATACTGAATAGCCTGCCTTATTTATAAATGGCCTTTTGTAAAGCTCATTAGTTTATTAGTATGCTGCGTTTAGTACAGATGACCATATACAAATGTTACAATCATGCAACAGTAACAGTGGAACTATGGCCCCTTGCCCAAGGGACCCCCATCCCAACTCTTTCCAGTGAGTCTCTACTGCCTATGTGGCTTTCTCTACATTGTCTGTTATTGTCCTCCAGGTTAAAACTGGCAGAAGCCAGATTTACTGCATCCTGTAAAACATAAATAATATAATTGCTCGCAGTCACAGCAACACTTGAACACCAGAATTTAAATCACATGTAAGTCATATTTTCTTCCATATATCCTTGTGATTCATCCCAAAAAAGGCACTTTGTCGTTCATTACGAACATACTGTATGTCTTGTGACAGAAAAGGTCTGAACTTGTACACATTTAGCTGCGGTTTTAATAAAGATAAAAGGATTATAATGTGCTGCGACAGCATTTATAAGTCTGCACCACACATAACATATCTATCTGCTGGAATAGCTTCAATGTGTGTCACATTATGTTAGACGGAAATGGTTCACGTTACTGCACCTTTATGATTCTTTGCATCTCCTGCCAAGTTCCTGAAACTAAATTAATGGATTAATTATTAATTAAAGTAATAAAATGTAATGATTGTGATTTCGTATCCTTTGAGCTTTGCCATTGATGTCTTCAGTTGACAAGTAGATCATATGAACATAATGACGTTAGTTACACTGTAAGTCCCGAATAACATTGCACAGCCAAGATGAATAAACTCAATGATGTGCTTCGATGAACTATGAAACAATTCAGCAGTTTGATATATTGCCTCCTTAAGCAGAAAGTAACAGCTCCAAAGCAGCACTATCATGTTGATGATTGGCCGGGGAACAAAGTGTTAACAACAGATTTCTCTGGCATGAAAAGGCATCAAACAGTTTCAGCAAGTTGTCATTGGAAAGCAATTTAGGAAGCAGGAGGATCTCATTAATACATCAATTTAATTCCAATTAGAAGAAATGAATCAAATTATCCTTTTCATAGCATGCGGCAAAATATGAGATGAGAAGTGAACGTGACCAACCACGTTAGATAACCACATCATATCAGCAAATTGATTTCCTTTTTTTCTTTTTCTACTCCTTTTGAAAATGAGGACACACGGTCAAAAACTAAATTACCAGGCACAAATTCATTTTTTGGATTGGGTTTTTAGGACTTTAGGTTTTTAGGACTATTTAGGAAATATGCGCATCTGACATTGCTCACCAGTGGAAGAGGCCCAGTCTGTCCCATGGTTTTCCCAGGTGTGATCGTCAATTAGCTTGCCAACCCCCGGCAATGAGCCAAAAAGTCAGTAATTTATAGTTCCTATGCTCTACTGAATTTGTTTAATTCTCCAACTCCATCCTCTCGAGTACGTAGGCCGACCATCAAACACTCCGGGTCTCAGGCTGGACATTCCCTGGGTCTGACAGCAGCAGAGTGGGCGGACTAGGTGACTACTGACTTGTCAAGGAATCACTAAGCTTGTCTATTAGACGCAAGACACATCGCTGGGGTTTATTTTCATTAGCCAACTGTTGCATTGAGTCTCAAACGTTTGTTTGGCTTCCTGAGATCCCGAAGTAGAGTTTTTGTTGACATGAGGGTAAAAAATGTTGAACTGTTTGTATTGAACTGCCTCCTTGGTGGAGGTCTGACAACATTTTCTATGGAAGTTGAGCTGAAATTAAAAATGTCTTTTTAACCCTTTTAGATTACATCCATGGTCATATGGTGCCCCATTTAACAATTTAAGCAAAAAAAAATTTCTTTGTATTTTTTTTTTACATCAAAATCCGATCATCACTGATTACTGTACAAAAACACAACTTTATTCACTAATTTTGGTGAAACTGGATTATATTTTTTGGAGAACATATTTTCTGGTTTACCCTCTGATGTCCTTCAGCTGCTCTGCCTAAACTCTCTGTGATTTATGGAGTTTTATGATGAACAGATAGCTTAACTTGTTGCTGAAATAACCGTTAGCTGTACCTGGCTAGGAAGTCAGTGAACACGGCCAGACAGAAATGTACTGAAGCCATTTTGTCAACAGGGAATCCAGCACCAAGGTGGTTTACGCACTTTCCTAATGTGCAGATAGTGTGACTTGTTGTAGCTGCTGTTAGACAGTTACTGCTAGCTCAGTTAGCCACGCAGCTAACGTTAGCAGTCCCATTAGCTGATTCAGCCCCAGGTTTCCAGGAGCCAAATCTGGCAACAAAACCACCTTTGTACTATATTGTCCTTGGATGCTGTGTTCGTTTGGAAAGTCCTTTTAACATTTAATCGCCCGTGTTTACTGCAAGCTCCCAGTCAGGCAGAGACAGCCAGTTATACATTTAGCTGCATGACATGGGGGTGTAATGCACATTCAGCGCTAACACTATTGGCTAAAATCCCTCCCCACCTGACTGTTTTTACAGGAAACACGTAACTATGAGGAAGCAAGTAGCACTCTAACTTCCGTTTCATGTGGACTTTAAGTATCTAGTTATTATTATAGATTTCCCATGTTTTTTAAGATCCTGTTCATGCTGATATAGGCCAGCAAGAATAAGATTAATTTTGTCAGAAAGTAAATAGGCCTATAATAAACTAATAGGCTAATCAGGCCTAAATAAGGGTCTAGGACTAGGACTCAGACTCTAGGACCATGGTGCTATATAGAATAACACAAAGCCAAATGGAGCTATATAGAATGGACTAAGACTACACAGACCGACAAAAGACTACATAAAGTGCACATGTACAAACAGCGCAAGACTGTGTAAAATTACCAAGACAGTGCAAAATGACTATTTATGCAAAAGGTATTAGCACGAAGAATGCAAGTGGTTCATTACAATAGTTCCAAGGGGAGTAAACTGGTGTTCAAGAAGTGTGTGTGTGTGTGTGTGTGTGTGTGTGTGTGTGTGTGTGTGTGTGTGTGTGTGTGTGTGTGTGTGTGTGTGTGCAAGGTCGTACGTGCATGCAAGTGTGTGTGCTAAGCACTGCACTGACACCTATCTGTAACTTTCATTTAAATATGGATATGAATAAATAAAGCAGTCAGCTTTCTTTTCTTTTCATACATCTTGCATTAGCTGATATACCTAAAGTTATATCCAAAATCTGGCTTTTTTGAGTATCACATCATCTGTAGACATGAAGGTGGCTTTGAAAAGTTTGTAGCCCTGTTCTTCACAGAAAGAGAGGCCAAAGCCCGAATTCTTGTAAGTATGACATTTTAAGCTACAATTTGATTCTCATGCAGGTTTTCACAATGGGAAAAAGGTATCAGCAAATTTTCTTCCCTCTCTGACCACAGAGTACTTCGACTTTCCACAGTTTTTTTTCAGAGCTGGAAAATTATAATGCTTTTGTCACACTTACTTTGATGTTGCCAGTCGTGACTGTTGAGTGCTGTCCTCTTTCATGGAGCAAGGATCAACCACATCATCAGTCAGATGAATACCTGAAAATGAAGTTGCAACCTATCTCTGTGTGAAATTTATTGGACTGAGCATTTTCATGAAGAGTGAAAATGGAATTTCTCACCTAAAGTGTAGCGAAACTTGGCTGCTTTTATTAGTTTTAGCTGTTTAACTAGCTTGGCCCTAAGCTTCAAATATCAATATGACTCCTATAATGTTCTCATTATTTGTGTCCACAATAATTATGTTTCAGAGTATGTTATATAAGTGTAACCAGAGAAGATTGGAGTTATAGTTCAGAATACTTGTATAACTTGTATTTTTAAAGCAGCTGTTGTGATCAAGAGATTAGCCTATCAAATCGTCTGAAATATTTGTCAGGACGTGAGATATGAACTCTAATTAAGCATGTTTGCCAACTGCCCTTATTGAACTGTGATGTTGTTAGCAGCTTCTAAAACTATCATACATACAAATAGAAAACAATTGCTTCTCTGAGTTTTTGCTCCGTACACTGAGAATTACTCGAGAAAGGCCAGCATCACATTATTATGAGTCTCTTCTCTTTTGCAGGCAGAAATTCTTTTTAAGGTAATTTTATTCTTAAATGAAACCAGCCAGCAATGTTAATGCACATTAAGATATTCAGATCCTCAGTGTGCTACGGGCAAAGAGTCAGACCACAGCAAAATGCCAGACATGCCCTTGGGTTTTTTCTTTTGGGTTACAGTGTCTATATATATATATATATATATATATATATATATATATATATATATACAGTATGTACATATATATTGTGTTCTCTTCTTTAATTTAGATCAG